>JABASP010000916.1:0-37864 GCA_019776565.1 Sminthurinus signatus | reverse complement strand
AGAATCTAGAATCTAGAATCTAGTCGTAGTTTCCATATGTGTAACGTATAACTGACTTTAGACATTGTGCATTGTTCATTGGGAATTCTGAAGCATGTATCATTTTTGACTGTACAGGAAACGTTTTTGCTCCTACATATTTACGTTTTAGCGTCATTTCATACATTATACGTTATGCGTACATGAGTAACTCTCCATAACAATTTTCCATAATAGTCACAAGTCATAATGAATCTTTATCCCTCATCATTATTGTTGTTCCTACTGGAATCGTAAATCGTAAACTGACCATATGATAATTTTTCGCTTTTTCGATTTTAGCTCTTACTGTTGTTTTTTAAGTAAAGAAGTGTGTAAATATTTACTGGAACGTCGTAAAAAAACATTTTATATTAGCATTTAGCATATAACAATAATATTGTGTGAAGCGGTAGTTACTTTTCTTGAGAATGATCATCCAATGATCTCCCATCTTTTAAGTTATCTATCTCTATCTAAACCTCTCATCTGTACTTAAGAATGTTTTTACTTGTGGTATTTTGAAACCTGCAAAATAATCAAGGACATGCTAAATAAATAGAAATACCAACTTTATAATAGACAACATATAAAATATAAATACAAGTACTAACAATTGACACAACAAAAATTAGTAATTAGCCATTTAAAAAAAGGTAAAAAAGTTCCCTACACTTTTTGCGTAATTAATTTGTAGAGTTGTTCTGTTCTTAAAATGTTTGCAACGGGAGAGATGTATCCAGTTTGAATTTTGTAAGCTGTAAGTTGTCTGCAGCGTGTAATATATCAAAAGGAGAAATTGACATATTTATGGGATTCGATCAGCAATAAAAATTGTTCCTTTTGTTCTCATTGTTGTTATTTCTTATTTGTTGTCTTTAGGTAACATGTGCCTTGTGCATTGTGGATGTAGTCAAGTTTAAGGTTTAACGTTGTTTGATTGAAAAGTCTTATTCATTCCTTAACTTGTATAAGAAGCAACAAATGGTGATGACAGTGATGAAAGATGACGATGTACAACATCTATAATATTTAATCTCCTGTAGTATACTTGTAGCAGTAAGCAATAATTACATCACAGTTAGTAGTAATTGCAAAATCTTTGTTGTTCCATGAAGTTTGAGGAAGAGATGGAAAAAAGGAAAAAGGTTAGAGGAAGGTTAAGCTTGACCAAGCAAATGTACATGATACATGACTTCTCTATACTTTTTGGTAGTTTCATCTCGACTCAATTCAACTTTAATAACTTGCAGTACATAGTTACTAACTACGAGTCATGGATAAAGAAAGGTCATTTTCTTTTTCAATTTTAGCCTCATACCTCACATCGTATCATATCATGTCTTTAAGGAAAAAATATCACGAAGTGGCAATCCTCTTGTTTATTTTGAATTGTACGTGTATGTGATTAGTAAATGTTTTGAATTTTGATTAAATTAGAAAAATTGTTGTTTAAATTATAACTTATAACTTATTGTAGCTTGTAACTTCATCTACAATTGAATTTTAATAAAATTATAGCTTCTTATTTTCTTCTTAATCATAGAAAAGCCAAAATACTGCTATTACAAAATACATTTATCTTTCCTGAATTTTTCAATTTTCCGCGGAATGCTAAGAACTAATCTTTAACCAACGTGCAACGTGTAAATCGTGCAAATGTGTTATAGAACAAATGAGCATAAAATTATTACGTGTAACTCAATAGACAGCATGCTGCAAAGAAAAATGACAAATAACAAATGCATGTACTTATTTATTTATTTATGTAATGCTGTGAAAACATGTTTCCAGTTACTTCTAAAACTAACTACATAGGCCAACATCCATCTACATCAAACCAGCTCACTCGGTGTGATTTGAGATTTGAGACTAGTAAATTTTCCACAACAATTGGGGAAATAAACCAGGAAAAAGTGTAGGAAATAGGGAAAGGGCAAACTCCTAAAATTGTACATATTAATAACATACACAATTGTACAAGAATGAAAAAATCTCAACTGTTCATGTTTCATATAGTTCAAATGCTCATTCGTTCACATTTGTAAATTGCATAATAATATTTACTAATACTTGTATAATGTGTGTGTAAAGTGTGTAAATACTAAATACATAATATGTTTGGGGTTTGCAGTGTGTACTAATTTCCTCGAGGAATGTAAATTGGGAACGGAATGACTAATTCTGAAATTTTTGAACCGTCATTTAACTTGAACACTTTGAAAATTGAAAAAGCCTATTTAAGTACAATTTGCACGCAACAAAGCTATTAAAATATTTTCGCGCATCTAATTTCAATATTCGATATTGACTGAGAGTGAGTAGTGAGTAGGAATGAATATATTGTCACTCATCCTAAGAGTTTTACTACCAGTAAAGCGCAATATTACACAAAATACAGTAGGTATAGTTGTACAATACTGTACACTGTACACAATACAGACTAGGACATGCGGAAACTACCGTAATATCTACTGCTGAAAGAGAGAGAGAATAGGAAAAATGCTAAGCCAACTTAATCAGTGTGCAAGTGGAAGTATGTACTATGTACTATGCTCTGAGGTGTTACACGTAATATGTAATACGTAATTCCTAATTCCTAATAATTGTGTATGTTTAACCTCTGAAACACCCTCGTTATTGTAAATTGTAAATGGTAAATGCTAAGTATTGTACGCAGATAGCTGATGGATAGATGAAGAAGCAGCATCATTAATGACTCGTCTTTATTATTTATTATTATTATGTGCTTCCAATTTCTTCTTTTCTTATATTACCAATCTAATACAGCAATTTATTTTCAACAAAGCATAAAACACAGAAAAAAGGCTATAGGTCTCTGGTATCTGAGTATGGAGTATAAGGTAATAAGAATACTACATAATATAATAATATAGTACTTTACTGTTGATAAAATAAAGGAATAAAGTATTAAATGAGTGAGTTGTAGGTGGGAGCGAAGGAGAGAAGTACATAGATATCTCTTGTTTTGTCTCACTGTGTTTAGTGTCTATATACTATATACGCAATCTACAATCTAGCGTGAAATCCCATTAATTCACACAATTTACTTTAATGTAATGTAATATAATGACATCATGTACATAGTTAGTCTGTATAATAATACTGTCTATTACATTTTTTAGTGTACATTGTACACTGTACAGTACTGTATACCAGTATACTATATTGAACATGAAAACTTAAACGTGCACGTAAAGATAGCATAATAATAATAATAAGTACAAAAAAAGTTTTGTAGTCTGGTTCCAACTTTTTAACTTCTGGTAGTCAATGCCATATCATCGTCAGGGCCAATGCCAAGGAGAAACGTTGTATCTTGTCTCTTGTATTTGTTGTAGTTGTAGGTATATGTATAAAATGTAAATGTAGTAGCACTTGTTACTTGTTATATTTATTTAATGTGTATCGTATCTATTATGCTTTATTATGATAGGTGTACAAATGTCTCCCATCAGTCATTATCATTATTATTATTCCTACTACTACTACTACTACTACTAATATTATTGTTGGGTCAGTGGCCAACTCATTCCTCATTCCTGCCAAAGCTACAAATAAAAGATAAACAATAAACAACTGCTCATATTTACCTGCACACTGTAAAATCTACATTTTATGTTCTTGTCTATGTACATTATGTCTTATGTCATACGTCATCATTCATCGTACATATTTTATTTAGTGTCAATAATCAAAAGCTATAAAATAAATCCAAGTATCTTTGCAGCATTTCATCTTGAGAGGCTCTTCTTAAAAATCGATGCGGAAATTCATGTAGTTTTCATTTCGTTTTTTTTTCCACCACCTACAATTCACAATTCCGAATCAACTAACGATGCAGTGCGTATTCGAGATAAAAAAAACTATAGATATTTTCTTGGGAACAGTGTGACATCAGATATCGTTAATCAGTAAGGAGCAAGAAAATTAAAAATTATCATGATCGGTGATCGGATAAATATGAATAAAATTTACTTGCATTCTCCGTTCTCCTCCTACCTACTCCTACGTGGGAACACAACCGTTAAAATTACTTCCTTTCACCCTTCACCCTTCACCCTTTACTGATGTTTCTCATTAGATAGCTCCTTTGGATTTTGGATATTTGATTTTGATTTTCAGTTTCAAGTTCACTATGTTTTTCTGGCACTTAATTTTTATTTTGCACAAGATGGAGCAATAAAATACACTATATCAAAGATATTTCATCTTGTCATGCATGTGATTTTGATCTTTGTTTTTTTTTTACACGGCCATTTTTGACTATTGACTGCATCAACATTTTTTGCACGAGTATTCCATTTTAAATTTACTCAAGTCTTAAGTGTGATTGATGAAGAAAGATTTTCGATTCTATATAGCTTATTATTTATTCTAGTGAAAAAAACTAAATCATTTCAATTTCTATTTTCACCAGAGTGTTCCAAAATGTACAAGCTTCCAAAAAAAATAAACAAGTTGAGAAGGTCAAATACGTTATGTTTGTTACGTTTATTCATTATCATGTTATGTACGGTGTACGGTAGATATTAGATAGATTTCATAATTTACAATATATTTTTAGACTATTTAGCTTACGTATAGTTATTTGTTCACTTGTTTATTTATACATTTCATATATAGGTATGTCCATTATATTTTATATTATGTAGCATATACAAGAACTATATTAGTATTCTGTGTACAAAGAATATCATATCATGCCATCATATAAATAGTATTTAGAATTTAGACTCACAATCCTTATAATTCGCATTCATCATCATAATTCTTATAATAATAATATCTTTCATCCCTCGAGCTCACGAATTTCAATTCAAAATGCATCCTTACACTTCTTTCTTACAAGATACAAGATATTATACACTGGAGACTGGAGATTTGTGTCTGTGTGTGAAGAATGAGTACAATATTATAGTAATTTTTATGAATCATTTCTGTTTTTTTTCTCTCTTCCTTTCTGTTTTCTAGCATCTAGTGTCTAGTATAATATTCTATATCTATTATACTATAATGTTTAGTTTTAAGTGTTATGTAGGTTTTTTGTGTTAAAATTTGTCCATGAAAAAAGTCACGGTCATACATTATACATTTTAGTACAGTATAATATTAAAGGTAACGACACTTTTATGCATATAAAAATCACAATCAAATATATATACTATATGTTATATTATATTAGGTTATACATTTTATGTAGTTTCATGTGGCAGATTATTATTATTATTATTACAGTTCTATTATTAGCAAAGGTGTTATTACTGTTTCTTAAAATAATGTTCCAAAAATTTATCATACATTTACATAATATTTAAATCATGTGTTTATATCATACTTTATACTGAATTTATTAGCTTACATAGCTTTTTTTTGCCCAACAACTTATAAAGTTTAGAGCTTAGAGTCTAGAGAATCTAGAGTCAAGAACAAGATGAAGATTTTCGAAGGTCTGATGTCTGATCTGATGTCTGAGGAAACAAAAAGGGGAAACGTTTTTCCGACATTCGCCATTCGTGCTGCCATCTCAACTAGCATCGAGAGACTAGAAACTTCTATGTTTGTCGATCGAAGGAGCAACAATAGTGAGTCGAAAATGAAGTCGTTTCTCATGTTCATAATAAACGAAAGGTTATATAATACTTTGAATATGCATTATAATTATTGAGCAATAATTAAACTGTAAACTGTACACGTGTAAAAAAAAAGAAAAAACTGTATATATACAGAATATTACACAAAACAAACTATTTGTTGACTAAAACTACTAATACTACTTTTAAGCTTTTACCCATGATTTGACTGTTTGTACAAGTACAATAATAAATGTTTTGTAGCTTTTAGTATAGATGTAATTTGTAATTTGTAGTGGTAACTTAATTAATTGTATCATTACTGATTACATAATTGATTATTATTAGTGGAAGAAGTGCCGACAGTTACATTACACAATATTAATATACTATGTTACAGCTAATAATTTAATTTGTTTTGTATTAATTAATTATTCCTCTTCGGTCAGACTGAGGAAAAAAATTGAATTCGAATTTGAAATAGAAATTGAATTGGTAATAGTAATAAAATTAATAGAGTTGAAGAAAATGGTGGATATTTTCAAAAAAGTGTTTTTGCCGTTAGACCATAACTTGAGATTGGCGACGGATTTGGAGTTAACATTAACGGTGTGAATGAATGTGGAGATTTCGATGGAGATTGATTCCCTCTGATTGGAGACGAGACGGAGGAACCACTACATTGATGAATTTTACCAACTGAAATAGGCAAAGAAAATAGTACAAATTATTAAAATCATACATTGCACCAATTACTTTTTAATTTTGATTTGAATAGATAAAATAGATAAATACTGAATACTGATACGCAATAAATAGAGATGAAATCGTGTGCTTATTATCTGAGGAAAATCTGGACTATTACACTAATTAGGGTGTGTATTGTGAATTGTACATTGTACATACTTCTAAATTGAATGCATGAATGTCTCGACTACGGTACAATATACAATAGCTTAGAGATTTGAAACTACTTGCACCCTGCGTTTGGAAAGCGTGTATGCAAAGTATAGGATGTCGCATGCTCTATGCACATTGCACATGATATGACGTGAATAATTGATATTTTGGGAAATCTCTGGACTCTGGAAGGAAAAGGCACAACCATTTCAATTTACGATATAAACCTTAGCAAATTCGAATTCGGATCGGGATTTCATTTCATGTGATTATTGAATCTGGCACCAAGGCAAGATACTTCCTGCTCCAAGTTTCATTTGCTTTCCCTTATCCAGTTTCCAGTAATTGCCGTTTATATTTTATTTATAAAGGTGGAGGTACAAAATTGCTACTATAATATAATGTTCTTTTGGATTTTGATGGAAAAGTAAAAGAACAAAAAAAAAAGAAATCTACATGTTTTTTTTCAGTGCATCTTGAATCTTGATCGATGGATAAAGATATACATGAAGATACTTGTGGATGATAATAAAAAACTGTCATTTGATGTTCCCTCTTTAACTCTCTCGTAGTCATCCTGTCAAACTCATGGATGTATAAAATACAGACAGCAAATCATAAATCATCTGCTTTGAGCTTTGAGTATTGTATATAGTATCATTACATTTTGTATGTAGTTACTCTTTCAATTTTGAAGCTTGAACCAAGCGTGAACCACACAGAGAATCAAATAGGGAGGAAAACGGAATAGAAAAGTCATTCCTTTTCCCTTTGACTTTTGACTTTTTGATACAAAACAATAAATTTATGTACACACTGTACACTTTTGTACATGAAAATACATAAATAAATAAATCTATCAAACAGCCATTCACTTTTCACAGACATATGGAATGATTTGCAAAAACCAGGATAAAACTATAAATTTCCTCTAAAGGTGTTTACTTTTATGTATTTGTACAATATAAATTGTACAATCTATATGTATCTAAAGTTCTATTTCCTATTTCTTTCTACTTTCTACTTTCTACATCTCCATGCCTTGTATCTTTGCATCTTGTATTTTGTATCTTGTGTAATGTATTAAAGATGCAAAACTTTACAAGATGCCAAATGTAAATTTCCGAATGCCAATAAAACAAGAAGAAAAATTATCTGGGATCTGGGAAGAATGAAGAGTACAGAGTGTAGCGTACAGACTTGTCTTGTCTTCTTTATTTTAAGCTAGTAAACAAATAAGAAATATGCCCTGAATCCAAAGTTTCTAGTTAGCAGTTAATGTCTCAGAGAGGAGAAATAAATGGAGGAGGAATTAGGATTTGCAAATCGAGGATCAAGGAATCCAGTCAGAAACGGAGCAGAAGAAAGAAGCTCAAGAAGTTGAGAAAGAAGAGGCCTGAGATTGGAGGTATTTAAGTAGGTTCAGTCAGTGTGTAATTGTTTAGAGCAGTTGGTTGGTTAGTTGCTCCTTCCTCGGTTGTTTTGGCTTTGGCAGAGAATGAATGAATACGAGCTCATTGGAATAGAGAATAGAGAAGGGAAAAGACAGAGAAGGAGTGAGACGAAGGTAGGTTGTAGGTTGTGTTTCAGTCAGAAATAACGAGAGAAAGAGAAAGTAAAAGAGTAAGAGTAAGAGTAAGAGCCAGAGGAAAAGGAAAAGGAAGGAGGAGAAGGAGTTGGAAAAGGAAAGAGTCCTCTCATCCTTGTCTTGTTCCAACAAACTTGTTTTCTCTCTTCTTCTACTTCTCCTTCCCTTTTACCATGACTCTGTACTCTCTACTCTCTGCTCTATGCTTGTGCTGTGACGGTTTAATCTAGGAAATTGCGGCTCGCATTGCCTCCAATCGTTTGTTTCTATTACTGTCAGAAATTCTCTGTGTACCACATGATGCCCAAGCCAAACTATACCAAACCAAACCATACCACACTCTCTTCTCTACTCCACTCTAGTATGTACAATGTACACACTACACACTACACACTATACACTATGTATACTATACTCTTCATCCTACAACTAAAACAACTGAGAGGAACTGGAACAAGAAGTAAAACCAACTCTAGTAGAAGTAGAAAGTAGAAGTAGAAGTAGAAGCTGAAGTACTAGTACTAGCAGATAGGAAAAGTCAAAGTCGAAAAATAAAGAAAGCCCCCCGAAACAAAAATTATAGTAGTCAGGCATCCCCATTCCAGGAATTATTCCAGTCCAATCCCCCATATAGCTTATTTATTATCTCCACTAGTACTATAAAGCAAGTCGTAGTAGTAGAAATCTACTCATTCCTTCCTCCTTCCTTCTTCTTTCTACTCTCTACTTCAGTCTCCGTCCCCCGCCACACACAAACACACAGAAACATATGTACAGAAGGGAAAGAAACTCTGTAAATGTATCCGACAGCTTTTCCTCCACGGAGGTACATAATAATTTTATGTACATTCTATACTGCTCTTTTACTACCACACCACAATAACTACAACTAAATCTTTTTCTATAGTCTGGATCCTGGATTTTCTGGATAAATTACAGATCATTTTACAACGTATCCTATTCAATAGTCAATATTCAGTATCCACCATCCTTTACGTGTTTATAAAACGAATTACTCTACATTGTAGATTGTAGATTGTAGATACATGTGTACAAATTTGACATTTGATATACACTCTAGTAAAATATAGCCCAAGTTTAACTGTATCAAGTGATTTTTCTAAAACGTGCATTCAATTTTTTTGTTTCATCTATGAATAAGAACAAATGCAAAAGGAGACCTCGACTGAAATAAATAGCTTTCATAATTAAAGTCTATTTGTGAATTTTTCAATGTTGTCCATTGTCCAAGCTCTAAATTCCAAACCAAAAACAAAACTGACCACACTTAACAAAAATCATGCCATCTTTCCCCTGGATCTGTATCTTTATTTCTACCTCTATTTACAAATATCAAGTTCATATTGACTGTGAGCTAGATGTCCAGTTTCCTCGAATATGTATGAACGAGACATGAATAATTGATGAGAAAATCCCTCTTATTTCTTATGTAATACAGTAGTCAGTAGTAGAAAGAAATCTCTACATGAGTGTACAAGTGTGTAGTATACAGAAACCCCACACATAAAATGATCAAGATATCAAAAATACTTACCGGAATAAAACATTCCTGAAGGGTCAGATTTCCCATTTTCAGTAATTTTCGGAAGTTTGTTGTTGTTGTTGTTATTATGATGATGATGATTATTATTATTGTTGTTATTGTTGTTGGTATTCAATTCGGAATTAAGTTGAGATTTGAGATTGGCAGGATTAAGACCATTTTCATTATTTCCAGAGCCGCCGCCGACACCATTATTATTATTGTTATTATTATTACTTGAATTACTATTATTATTGTTGTTGTTGTTTCCAGCGTTTCCCTGTTGAGATCCGTTTGAGCCGTTGGAACTGTTGCTCAGACTCTGCTTCTGCTGTGACAGTCGTTCCTGTTTTCGAAACTGTGAACATTTTTATTAGTCAGTTATAAACTAGGAATTTATATATTTTTAATTTTTAAGCATGCATTTTAGACTTTAGACAATCGCATTATGTATGCTAAATGCTAATGAATCAAAACAGGTCAAGTACCTTTGCTCTTCGATTTTGGAACCACACCTTCACGTTTTCAAGTCAGGGTGGAGAAACATGTACAAAATTATAGGAAAATACATCAAATTAGTATTTTTTTATACACGCTATAATAACACAGCCAAAAGTATAAGATGAAATTGAATGTTCACAGCTCATTCAACATACATAATACATATTTCACATTTCAAACAGTCGTACAAGAAAAAGAAAATGTTAAAAGTTTTGTCCGTGTCCGGTTTAGTCTCGGTTTTGGTCCAGAGCATAAATAATAAATATTAAATATGGTGTAAGGTTTGATGTTGATGTTGTTGTTTGTAGTGTGTAAACAGTTGTTTATTTATGGACTTGAGTACAGAGTACAGAGCACAGAGATTTAGTGACAGCTTACAAGGTAATAAAAAATAACATGCATAAAAACACGAGTAGCTCCAACGATGACGATCATCATTATTATTGTCATGATTATTGCAGTGAACAAAGCTAAAAAATTGAACAAGTGAACATTTGCTTGGGTACGAAGAGAGATGGAAAAAAATAAATAAAATGATTCATATGACATTTATTATCATGGTAGAACTGCTAGAAGATATGCACAAACGGTACAAAAGGTACAATGGTGGTGATAGAGTCCCGTCTGTTTAATATCAGTTGAATGATGATGATGAACGTGAGTTGAAAAATATTTAGCAATGTCACAGTTACCCTACAAATGTACAAATGCTTTTGTATATTTGTGTATAGATCTTTTAGACCCAATCCGATCCAATGGACAAGTATTTGTATTTTGTATTTGATCTTTTAGCTGGAAGCGATCCTCTCTCTTTCTCTCTCTGTTTTTTCTCTGTCTTTTGTATATTTTTCTACTTACAGTTCTGGTCAATGAATTATGAATTTGGATAAACCTTGTTTATGATGTGGATTACAAGGTTCCGCATATTCAACATTCAACATACTGAAGGCACAAAGTTACACCCCATTTACTTATACATCCATGTGCATTGAATTTGGATTCGGATTCGGTAGCTAACTAACTAGCTAAAAACTACATGATTCCACTTGTATGTATTTTTCTTCCTCTCCACGGCTTTCTTTATCACTTACCCCTGTACTTTAGAATGTATTCTATGCAGAGTATAGTGTATAGTGTACAGTCTAAAGTCTAAACTTATTCCTAGTTATCCTATGCTATACATTGTATGTATACGTGGTTGAAGAAGTTTTATAGCCACCTGTCATTGTTGACTCAGCAAATTTTCACCCCCATCCCAAACGTTATTAATCTTTGGCAGCCACGTGCTAAAGCTTAATGTACAACACTCTCCTGACAACATTGACACTTCATCAAACATCAAACTCCTTCTTCCTCACTTGTTTTACTTGCTGATTGGAACAAACATCAGCCTGTACTCTCTCTTTCTCTCTTTCTCTCTTTACTTTCCTCAATTTGTATTCATTTCATCTTGTACACTTGTGGTTTTGAAAATAAACTTTAGACTTTAGACTAAGAGGAATAGCGTCCGCTTTCCACTTTGATCTCTGTTTAAAACTTGTATAGGTACAACGTTTATAGTCTATACTTTCTTTCATCTTCATCTACCTCTTTGAATCTTTGAAACAGAAATGGAGGTTCAGCGGGAACTGAAATTAAGAGAAACTTTAATTTTATTATATTTTTGAAAATTCTCTTCTTTGTCTTTCAGATCAGTTTGGAAAATGCTGGAAGTTGAAAGGTTTCATTTGTAATAATAATAATATGTTTTCCATCTACTTTACTCTAGCCTACTGTAGCTAGAGTCGCAAAGAAAGGGGGAAAGAATTCTTTTTGGTAGGAAAATATTATGTCACAATGTTTGTTTTTGGACTCGGAAGGAAGCCAAACATTGACATGTGTGTGTAATATCAAATCAAATGTGTTGTATGTTGTATGTTGTCTGTAGAAATGGGACAGTGTTGTTCCTCACTTTTGGTGTCTAAACGATCATCACCCCTTTCTGTTTGACTCTAGATTCTAGGTTCTAGGTTCTGGATTCTGGCTGTAACAACAACAACCTTGCTAAACTTGAGTAAGTACAACTAAAACTATAGTTACACGGACTTTTTCAGTGAGCACAGGGAACATGTAGTTAAAAATCTAGCAACAAATGGCAAGGACATTAAAGAAGAAATCTATGACCTGTTCTATAATCTATAACAATCCGAGCAAAAACACAAGTCATGAAAATCAAATTAAGTAAATATTTTTAACAGAATGCCAAGATAGATGGTATAAATTCTGTCTGTCCACAGTCCACAGTACACTACATATGAAATGGTAAATGGTAAATAGTTCTTGTTTTTATCACAGTTGCAAGTTCCAATTGTTTTGGTGTGTTGTAAATTGTATATTGTACAATGACAATGTGTACCTTTCTTCTGGGCTCTCGTGATGCTTCCCTGAGTACTTCATGAGCCGTTCATTTTTTGATGTCTTCATCAATGTATCATCCACACACACACACTTATTCACTTATTCAAGTCTTATTCAATTGTGTACATATTTAAAGGAAGAAGGGACGTTTTGGTGTTTGGTGTTTGGTCCAACTCGGATCCGGAGTTGGACCAGACCAGACCACATGTTCACTTCCACTCCACCCTCTCTATTAGCACAAACCGAGCAGGGCAAAACAACTTGTACAAGTACAATGTACAATGTGTAGATGCACATAAAAATCCCATATGTATCTAAACACAAAAAGCCCTCACTCACTCACTCACTCATCCATTCATTCATTCAATCATTTAGCCATTCCTCTTTCCATTCATTCAGTCATTCCACTGTGTGTTGTGTATATTTTGTATTTTATACTGGATATTGTATCTACTTATCTATTTACAGTTACAGACCATGAATTGAAATGAATCTACAATCTACAGTCTAATATCCACACTGTACACTCTACACTTTTCATCCCATAAATACTAATAAATAAATAAATATCCTGAGCTGAGTTGACCTTCCCTTTCAATTAATGTCCTCTTTTTTTCAATTCACCCTGTTTACACTTACAAACCCTGTTGTGTCATTACACTAGAGTATAGATACTAGATATTATATTATATTAGATAGATCCCATCAAACAATACAAGCTGTATAACTTGTAATCTGTAATTATTCTCCACGGTAATCATACACTGATCATTTACAACTTGTATTCATAATTCATGTGACAAGTATCGTACCATCATGATACTTGTTATTCACAATAATCCTCAATTCTAAAGTCAAAAAGAAAAGGGAAGCAAAACATATCAAGTTTCGTACTAACTTTAAGTTTATAATATGAAGAAAATTGGAAATTGTTGGAAATTCCTTAATCTAAAATGTTGTGACTTGTGACTTGTAAAGTTGAGAGTCATGAAATGTGTAATAAGTAATATGTAATATTGTTATGAAAATGGTGAGGTAAAATCAGCTTATTATTATTATTACTATTACTTGTTAGGTGATTTCAAGAAATCCGAAAATCCTAGTTGGAGAAAGTCATGAATTTGGAGTGTAGGAGTTGAAGCTAAAACTTTTAAGGTTGGTTTAAGTTGGAAATGGTAGAGTATGCAGTAAGAAAAATTCCTTGTACGTATTCCTTGTATGTATACATGTATGCTGTCTGTTTACATACTCGTACTTTTAGGATGTGTCTTAGTGTCTCTGTGACTGCGTATGCCGTGTGCGTATGTATAATGTTAATGTTTATATGTACAGAATACAGAATACAGACACAGATACAGATAGTAGATAGTCGTAGTTGAATACAGTTTATAGTTAGTAAACGAGAGAGAGAGAGAAAGAGTTCTAGTGAATGTTCTGATACTGATATCTAATTTTCTTAAGTGCTCAGTATGAGATCTCTGGTGCTGGTGCTGGTTCCTCCTTTTACCAGCAACACTTTAATCGCTCTCTGATGTTCACCCAGCTGATGCGACTACAATCTACAATCTACACACTCAAAATATAGTTATAGTTATAACCATACAATATAAGAGCTGGAGCTACGGCTATGATCTGCAGTCTCCTTCCTCCTTCCTCCTCACTTGCCATTGCCATCTTCTCGATATTTATTTCGAATCACGTCCTAATATATCTCGTGAAAACGGAGGCATACTGTAGAATGTAGAAGCTATAGCTTGTAGCTTGTATGTTGGAGGTTGTAGGTTGTAGATACATGTCTAACTTCTAACTTCTAATGTGTACGGGACCCTATCTGCAAAATATATTAGGTTAAGTACCATCTACATCTACATCTCTCCCCATCTTGTCACTATCTTATTTCCCTAAAATCCTCGTTCAACTATTATTACAACTCTAGCCAAAATTTCTTGGCCTTTCATGTAATTGCATAACTTGCATATAGTACAATGTACAATGTACAATGTACAGTGTACAGTTTAGAGGATCTAAACTTGCTCTTACATTCCCAAATTTCCAAAACACCTCAGAAATTCAACCATATCCTGATTCTACATTCTACATTGTAGATATAAATGGAAAGGCAAAGTGACTTTCTTCTACACATCTCAAAACTTGAAATTAGCAATCCTTTTCTGTTTGACCAAATTAGAAAACACATACTTTAAAGACTCTGCCATTATCTACATAGTACATAGTACATGCAGATGTAGATGACATTTTCACCCTTCTCACATTTCCCCACCAGAGAGACAGAGAGAGTAAGTAAAAGAGGATCAAATCAAGAGGATTCCATTAAGAAATTTGAAGTCAACTTGGAACAATTTATTGCTCCTTCTTGATTCTTGAATCTTGAATCTTGAATGTTGAACTGTACTAGTGTCTGTTTACTTCAAGTTGCCTTTCTATTTTCTATTGGAATTCAAATTCAGATTCAAGAAATTTGGAACCTTGGGGTTTAGTTTAAGAAATAAGAAATTACTTTATACTTTGTTAGTTTAGACAGTTAAAACTAAAGAAAATAAAACTTCCAAATGGCTTTAGTTCTTGGCTTTATCAACATTGTCATATTTCACCAATTCGTCCTCTCAGATATTCAATATTGGTTATATTGAAATGTATTATGTAGTTTTGGTTAATCATGAGAATTTCAAAAAAATATCAGCCGTCTACATTTGTATCATACAGAACTTGATATTAACATATTTCTATGCACTTACTTTTTACTTTTTATGCAAATGCAATTTTGATACGCATGTTTAATGGTGCTAATAGAGACATTTTTTTGATATTTCTGATTAGATCCAGTTCCAGTGATAAAAGATTTTGAGCTTTGAGTAGTGTAAAAATGTATAGAAAGATGGGAAGTTGAAAATCACAAATGTCGCACCTTCATGCCTTTTTTCTGTAGATAATCGTGTCTAGTACATTATGTATTATGCATTTGGCTAAATATGTAGCTGAGATGTAAGATGTAATGTTTGGACGAGGGGAGTGTTTTCATGGACTCATTCAAGTGGATAAAGAGAGCGGTGGACTGGTCGCGTGTGCTGTCGAGTACTGGCCGTATGCACTATGCACTTTGCAGTATGCAGGGAGGAAGGAAATACTTGAGTTCTAATCAACCAACTAGGAAATGAATACCTTTGTCCTTTGTCGCACCATAGATGGATTCAAGTCTAGCATGCTTAATTATTAGTGAGTCGAGAGTCGAGAGTAAAATCTGTTTTAAGGCCACGTGACCACATTGTATATTGTTATTACAAGTAAAAATAAACTCTTGTTTGTCGGTCGTTGGTTGTTGTCACTGGTCGCTTATAGTTTTAATTTTTAATCGAAAAGCTAGTCAAATAAATCAGTGTCAAAAGGATGATGCTTATGAACATGAATGAGCAATTTTACAACTGGATTATACTTGTTTGTTTGTATTTTGTACTTGTCAATTTTGTCACTGTGTAGAAAGTAAAGTCAATCTTTTTGTCGATAGATTAAATTAAAATACATTATGAAAACATACAGGGCTACCGATAAAAACTACTCTACTAAAACAAGTTCAAATATGGTACGAACCTGAACTCTGGCCTCTGTTAAATCAATTTTCATGGCTAAAATTTAAAAAAAAGTCATATGTGCAATTAATAATTCAAAATCAGAAGTTGTGGTTGTTGTAAAAAAAAAAATAAAAGGTACGGTACAATAAATCACAATTAATCTTACCTATTTCTTCTCGGCTAAAAAGGGAAGAAAACAAAAACAAAAATGAATCATATTATCATACTTTGTCCGAAAATTTATAATTTATAATTGAGAACCAAAATTCAAGAACCAGATTTGTATCAAATAGATTTAAAATTGATGCTTACGTGTAAATATCGGGGTAGTGAGTTTCCTGTGAAAAATAGTAGAATACAGATATAAATAATGTTTACAAGAGTGGCTGATCAAGTTGTTTTAATAGCTTTTTTAATATCTTTAAAAAATAAAACAATTTATTTGGATGCATTGAGAAAGTAAAACTGAAAAAAGTACCTGGAAGGATTTTTCAAGTTCTTTTAATTGGGCTGAAGTGAATGTGGTCCGTATTCTCCTTTGTTTTCTCTTTTCGGTTAAAACGGAACTTGCATCTCCACCATACATTTTGTAGCTCAAGCTGGCGGCTGCAAACAAATGGTGAGGAACATCTGTAATAACATTGTTTTTTACAAATGTATCTTCTCAAATTATTATTAGACGGAAAAAAAAGATCTACGAAAAATGTTCTAATTATTTCAGTTTTCAACTTAATTTCTTCAAAAAAAAACACGTTTCATCTCTGCACTACTTTTTGTACGGTCAGCTAAAATCATTGAGTTAAAGTTCCAAGTTCATAGCAAATTTATTCTAGATTCTAGAGCGTAAACTGTGACCAGTCAACTTTTTAAGTAAAGTGTATTTAAAAATAGACAAATTTCCATCCATCTTTTATTTCCCACGCTGAATACGGAATGTCCAAAAGTTTAAAAGAAAAGGGAGAAAATTACAGGAAGAGAAAGTGAAAGGAAAAGTTGTTGAAGTTTTGGGTTGAGGAACAAGGAACAAGTATTATGTGTATATGTATAATATTGTATATAAGTAGAGGGAAAAAAGTTGTAGAGTCGGAAGAAAGTTGCTGCGTATGGGGAAATGAGAAATGCTTCATGTGAATTGTGCTGACATGGAAATGTTTCTAAAACTTGGAGAAACCTTCTGGTTCTACTCTACGGAAATCACCCCACCACATTTGTCTTACGTTACCCTCTTTCAACTTATCACTTACTTGATTCTTGACTCTTGATTCAGCCTGGGAAAAAAATGAATTCACGGATACATTCCTAGCTCTATCAAACTTTGTTGTCCTAATATTTGCAATCTAAGTGGCAAATTTTGACCACATTTAATTCTTCCTACAATAACAATAATCATATCTATATTTTTATGTGCGTAAAATAAAATCTGTCATTGCTGGAAAAACGGTTTTAAACTGTTCATTAGTATTTTCATTACACTTTTGTCGTAAAAGCTTAATTAGAAAAATGTCTGTTTTTTCTTTTTCTACAGCTGATTTAAGCTTATAATAATTTATTACATTATTATATATAACTTTAGTTCTATTTTAGATCTCTATACAAGTGCATTGTATTTAATCCTTTCAGGATTCATCCTTTTGACACAAATGGTACATATCTTTTCATATATTACACAATTGTTAAAGGTCAAAAAAGAATTACCTTGTAAGTTCATAGAGGGAAAACTACTGGCAGGATGGTGTCTTTGTTGGTCGTGTCTCATGACACCACATTGTCCACCTGGGCCCATACTCGTACTGTGATAACCTCGTACATTGGTTGGTCCATAACGATATCCACCAACCTAAATTCCCATAAGCATCAGCATCATAAGTTTTGTTCCCTCAAAACTAAAAACTCAATTAATAATTATTAGAAAAGAGAAACAAAGAAAAATTTAGAATATATATAAACCTGAGCACAAGCGGAAAGATCAGCGTAAGAACAGGCCATATTTGAGAGGGCAGCTCCAGCTGCAGCTGCTGCAGAGTCAAGTCCACAATTTGACCCTGTGACCCCAACCCCAAGAGATCCAGCCAGTCCACATGACTGTGGATCAAAGGAGCTGGTCTGATGATGGTGATTTATATAACTACTGTAGTCCATACTTTTTCTTTTACAGATATATTATTGTCTTGTCTACTTTCTCTTTATTCTTTTTTGCCTAAAGTGTAAAAGTCTTGGTGTTAGGTGCTCCTCTCAGTTATTTTATTTGTCACTCGAGTTTCAATTGAAAGTGTCAACAATATTGAGTAGTTGTTCAATAAGGAAAATAGAAAGAAAGGGTGAAAGGACGGGGTTGACAAGAAAAAGTATTGATCATATGATGATGAGTTAAGTTGAGTTGACTTTTGACTTGTTTTATAACAGTACGAATAACATTCAACATTCACATAACCATAACCGTAACCATAAGCGGTAATATTCACATCACCTTTTATTTAAGCACACGTCAGTAAGAAAGTATAGGAAGGTAGAAAACTTGCACAGCTATAAGATGTAAGACGTAAGATGTAAGGGTACACAATCGTAGATAAATACACGCGGAAGTTGAAGTTGAATCACATACACTTTCCTCCTTCCACACACATAAACACACTTACTTTCTTCTTGTGTGTAAATACAAAGTAGAATCTAGAATCTAGAATTTACACTGTTGAAAGTAGATGAATACTCATCATTGTACGAAAGTATAAACACTTTTTGTTCAAAATATTAAATTTCTCTTCTCCTTCTCTTTCTTCTTCAATCACTTTAAAAGCGTTAGTCTGTTAATTCACTCGAATAATGTTGTGTCTACTTTTCTTCTACTTCTTGTCTTATCCTTCTTGCTCTTGTTCTTGTTCTCTTTGGGTTTTCTTTTAAGTGTTCACAGTGAGGAAATTCAAGTTCAAATTTAACTGGAGCAAATTTCATTACAACCAGCCATATAGTCTAATTATATTTTGTTGAGGCTTTGGCTTGTGATTTTTTTTCCCTCTTGCCTTTTTCCTTCTTCTTTTCCTTTTCCTTTTACTTTATACTTTTTGGCTTTGGCTTCTTCTTCTTTTCCTCTCCTTTTCCTTCACTTGACTTTTGCCTGCCGCCTTTCTCCAAATTATATATAAAATAGTCTTTACGATAACTGAATTTCGCTGTTAAAACGTTCGCCTCTAATTCAATTTTGAAGCATTTCGGCCTTTATAAGATCACTATATTCGCCACTAGCGAGATCAGAGAGGATGGGGAGGAGAGTGGAGAATCCCAGTCTCTCCCAAGGCAGGAGGAGCCATTCACCCTCCACCAACCAATCCAGAGAACCCGCTCATAAAAACTTCCTACTTCCTATATTATACATAACCTTTCCTTGTGTAGATTCATTTGAGTGTGTGTGTGTGTGTGTGTCTGAATGTACTTTACTTGGAAGAAAATCTAAGCATATCCTAAATACATACTTCTACCTTTTAGTACAGAACAGTATTGTGGTAGTAGCATCATACACATATCTAAGTGGAATACTTTTCCCTCCGCTTTTTTCATATATATACAAAATACATATAGAGACATGGATATAAGAATGCTTTTTTTCATATTTTCAACAGGTAGCTTTTCCTTTTCTTTTTCAGGAAGAAGAAAGAAGGGAGAAGGAGGAAAAGAAAAGAGAAATGGAGAGCGAGAGGGAAAATGGTAGAAAACAACTCTTTTACGGCACATGGAACAGGGAAGAGGCGAACAAATGTACACATATGATGACTATGAGGTCGTTTTATGTTCATCTCCGTGTTTCTTGAACCTTCAAGTTTTGTAGCATGTATAATGTATGGTACAACGTAAGATCAGGACATGTGTAATGATGGCTTATAAAGAATCCTCGGCAAGATTAAATTGCCCATCTCATTTTATCCTTATTATTATGACACCAATGCATACACTCATCTCTTCCGCATTCCTCATTCCTCGCTCATACAAATAGATCCTTTGACTCTTCTTCCAGTTCTAAAACTATTTACTATTTCTCAGTTTAGTCATTTTCATGATATGGAATCTGAACTTTATTCTTTTTATATCTTTTCACTTGCTTTATTTTCGTAGGTGAATTTTGAGTAAGGTGTTAGAGATCTTCAGGGTGAACTTTATGGTGCAATATTGATGCAAAAATAATTTAAAAGTTGAACAATAAATAATACTAATAATCTACAAAAAAAGGTTTTAATTTGGATGCAATTTCATTGAAATTAGACCTTTAATTGAAGTAACTGGAAATGATTTTTATCTGTAATAATTGACGTTCAAAATTAAATTTAAATGCTTGATGAAGAACAGGGAAATACCAACACCAATAACTTTTTTCTGTGTAGACTGCAGATTTGTCAATTTTAGTGATACTGGTGATTGTTGATAATGAATAAGTTAAGAGTGTTGTGATAATACTAATAATTTGGAGACAAACTTATATCCTGGGAAATGTGAACATAAGGTCCCATAAATGTCTGACTTTATCATGTGTGATTTGATACTTTTGATCTACAATCTTGTCCATCTTCTCAGAGTTTCGAGTGTTTTCATGTTTATGTTTGGATAACACTTTTGGATGAGAACAGGCATGTAACTCTCATACTGTACATTGTACACTGTACACTGTACACTGTACATCGTGTCGCATAATGAGACGGAATGATGCCGATGATAGATTTTAATATGGAATTACACAGTTGATTATGGTGGAGTGGATAATGGGATTTCCCATGACCTGTTTTTTTGTCCATATGAGCTGAGGTCATGTCAAGTGGGGATTGAAACAGTAGCAAATCAAAAACCAAGTAGGGAGAGAGAGGAACAGGGAAAGTGCGAGTCAATTGAGAGTCACGTGTGACGGCGTTGGGTCCTTGAATGAAAAAAAGGACCCTCCACATTCAATATTCAACATTCAACATTCAAAAGAACAGAACTAAATGCTACTGCACATACGATACATATGTAGATACTAGATTACTGTATCACGTACCAGTACAATTGACAACGGCAATGACAATGACAAGCCCGAAAAGACACAAAGATGTACAAACACACTCCTCTCTTCTGAAGGCGACACGCGTTCCCACAATGTCACATTAACATGATCAGATTCCGGATGATAACCTGATTAGTTTCCTTCCAACTCCTACTATTACTTATTCTTTTTCGTCTTGGGGTACTCAGAGCTCGGCCGTCTCTCCGGCGGTCTAAATCAAACCTATGTACATATTTTTATCTATTTTACTCCAACACATAATAATTACAATAGTATCTACAAATAAAAATTTCTATATATTATACTCACTGTTTAAACTTCTTTGTATGACTTTTCCGACTTTCTACCGAGAATCGGCAGCCGACAGGAGTAATGTCAGTGCTACAGTCAGTGTAAAATGTAAAGCAATTGGCATGATGGCGAAAAATTCTCGAGGGAAATGACATTGGAAAAACGGCAAACGGCAAACGGCAAAGAATGAATGCTTCATTGATCTTTTGTCTGTCTCTCTTTTTCTCTCGCCTTTTACACCATTGAGCACTGAGCATTGAATACTGAACACTGAACATTGTAGATTTTCTAGACCAGCAACAACACCACATCAGACACACACACACACACACACAGAGTGTGTGTAAATTTAACCCTCTTGTTTTTCCCTCTATTTCTCTTTCGTCTCGTCGCCTACCTTCCTTCAACTTTAACCGATCCTCCGCTTACACAGTAACTTGTACATTGTACATTGTACATCTGTGAATCTTGCTATCTCTGCGAGCGTTTGCTGTAGCGTATGCTCAACTCATTTGGGATGTTCAGTGTACAGTGTACGGGCAAAAGAGCAAGAGAAAGGGAGAGAAATGTGCACACTATGTACAATGTACATTTATATGAACCAAGAGTTTTTCCTCTCTCCCTTTTTGTTCCTTTCCCATAAACTGTAATACATGTATGCAGTGTGTACCACAGATTCAAACTACATCTAAAATTGCATGTACTTTTGTGTGTTGAGGAAAACCGAAAACAGAAAACCGAAAAAAATAATCTCAAGGGTTTTATCTTTCTCCAGCTTTTGCTTTTGCACCAACACTTGCTTTCCTTAATTACTTTCTGTTTTCCCATGAACTTAATTCCCAATCATGGATTACTTTACTTAACTTTTTGATTCTCAGGATTTGGCTTTGACTTTGACTTCCACTTTCTCACAGTTTCTGTCAAGCTGTTGCTTTATTTTTATTTTATTTTAGTTTTTTGTTTGGGGCTGTGTTCCCTGGTTTTGGTTTTGGTGCTAGTGAACAAAAATGTATAGTACAAAAGAAGACAATACTTTTTTCTCATTTCGAATCTCGAGCATTTTTTCCCCTGCAACTTTGCTTTAATCATTCAGTAAGTAAATTGAAATGCAAATTCTCATGCAAGCTAACCTATGTTGTGGTTTTTAGTTGATATATCATGCAATCTTCAACATTTGATGCTTGAAAAGTCTCACTAATTTCCATGATTTAATTATTTAATAATGATAAAGTTAGTTAAAACCAAGTGTTTTATTAAAAGGCGATCAACGGGGAAGAGCCCAATGGAATGGCATGGTAAATTGAATAAGACGAACAATGATGATGAGTGAGGTGAGAAAATATAAAATAGAAAATAGAATGATAGAGGATGGAGGATGGGAAATCTGTACCACACCATTACAATAACTCGATCAAGTATTCGTAATTCGTAATGTCATTACACGATGATGAATATCTATAACAGTTTGATGCAATTACACCGACATAACAGAGTTTCTGTTGGTTGGTTACAATATGGAAAATGGAATTGAACAAAAAAGAAAGAGAGGAGTCATAATGGTAATAGTAAGTTGTAGGCATACACATAACACATAGACTCAGAGCTTTTGTCATAGTAGAAGGTTGGAGAAGAGTCGAGAGAAAAGGGAAGAAAGGACTAAGGACTATAGACGACAATTTTCCTACAATGTGGAGTTGGGTTTCTTTTAGAATGTAGTCTGTAGTCTGTAGTCTGTAAGAGGAGAAGGAGGAGGAGGATCATGTACAGAAAGAGGCTGGGAGTAATTTAGTGACTGTACTGTACACTGTTCATTGTACACAAAACGTAGACAAAATGTAGAATGTAGAATGTAGAACTCAGAGGCTGGAGATGAAAAAGAACAAGGAGAAGATGAGAAGGAGCTGCCAGTCTGTAGTCTGTAGAACTCCACATACAAACATGGATCGTATATGTCTCGTAAGTATTGTAGAAAAAGAGAGAAAATTGGAAAGTGAAGTGAGGGTATCTTGACAATCAGGACATGTCTCGGATCTCGGATCTCGGATCTTGAATGTTGGAACTAGAAGTAAAAGTAGAACTGAAGCTGGGAGCTAGAATTTGGAAATGAGAGAGAGATAAAAGATAGAGGAAATGAAGGGTAGAACATACTTACATGTATGTAATAATGCATGTACAATGTACCGTGTACAATGTAGGCTCACTGTTTTTGTGTAGTCTGTAGTCTGTCTGATGATGTAGTAGATAGTTTGGAATGAGAATGGCTCTGTTCTGGTCTGGTGTGGATGAGGACGAGGATGAGGAGAAAGAAGAAGAAGAAGGAGAAATGGTAGAGGAAGAAGGACGACGAGGACAATGACGAATCTAGCCGAGACAGTTTACCGAATTAATTTTTCCGAGTGGAATGTTATCATTTATTCATGACGGGGAGCACACATAACTGTGATTAAACTTACAAGGGGGCAAATCCTATCCATATATATAGCTACTATCTACTATCCACCATCTAGAATCTAGATATCTAGTCCTCTGAACATCCTGGATCCTATATCAATCTGTATATAATGCACTCATTCTCTCTCTGGTTTCTCCATCTCTTTGGCATTAGCTACTACACTTTACACTGTACTTTATATATGTTTCCACTTGGCATGATGTATGATGTATGATGCATATCCAATATCCAAACTCCCAGTCATCTCACCGAGGACTTTCCTCATACATATACAACTGTATTTCCCATCGTGACAATTTTCTAATTACAAAGTATGTCCTCATTGAAAATTTATTACTAGAGTCTCTCTCTCTCGCTTTCTCTGACACAGACACATACACACTCTTTTTCTTTCTTTCTTCTTCCTTTCTCATACATTCTCCATCCTTCCCAATCCACAATACATCTAGACATGTGCAGTGTTGTATGCGTATTTTCTGGCTGACTGAATCAGAACTGTCTCAAACCTCTTCCTTTTCTTCCCTTGTTTCTTTTTGTTGTTTAGATCCCTAAAATTTTTACTTACTACTTACAAAGTTCCGAATTCACCTCATCCAAACATCAGTAAATCACAAAGTATGCTATTATTATGAATTACCAATATCAATATAAAAAAAAGATTCCAATTATAATAAAAAATAATTATCGATATCGATACTAATTACTGATAAAACTCATCCCTCCAGAAACATTGATAAAATCCACATGTTTGTAGTTTACCATTTATAAAAGTCAACACCATTTCAACGGGTTTGAACACCCAGGTAAAAAACAAAACAATATACAATATTCTGATTTTCTGAATTGCTTTGTGTCCTTCAGAATTAAGAATGGTGGACAAAAAACAAAAAACCTAATGATAATTTTTCTTTGGGCACTTTCATACTTTCATCTTTTTAACACAGTATACTCTTTCAATTGTTCTTAGAAAATTTAAATATTATTTATTCCTCTAGAGGATGAAACCCCTGTAGTAAACAAAATAATAAGTATAGAAAGTTACTACTTTTTTTGGAAAATACAGCTATTGCTTCTTGCCTCCAGTCATTTTTCACACATATCACACACGAGGTTGACAGACATGGTTTCATTGGTCTTTGCGTTTACGGTTTTTAACTCTGATCAGTCAGAGATGCAGCCCGGTGCGATGGGATGCAGTGGCAGTCAGTGCCAATGAACTAACAACTATAACTAACTACACCCGTATACAGATAAATGTTCTGGTGCTCCTATGCTGTAGATTTTAGACTGTACATTTGAGGTAGGGAAATGGTTTGTGCCTTTGGCCCTTGTAAATACGAGACTTTCTCTTTTTCTCCTCCACTTCTATCTCTCTATCTCTCTCTATCTCTTTCTGTGTTTCCTCCTCCTGTTCTCTGTTTGCACAACTAACGAGAAGGAAGATGAAAATCAAGTTACAAAACTAGGGAGAAAGAGAGAGAGAGAGGAAAGTCAACTGCGTGACTTCATGTTGACATTTTATCCTATAGCTACCTACGAGCTACAAAGACTGCTTCCACGACTGCTCTTTCGCCCCCGTCTTCTAGTTTCTAGTACAGAATATAGACGCTGTAGATTGTAGACTGTAGATGGTAGACAGTCAAAGGCAGAAGCAACTGACATATAATATACATGTGATATGTACAATGTACATAGAAAAGATAAAACACATAAAAAGTATATAAACAGAGGTTTTTCCTATCGATCGATCCACATCCATGTCTAATGTCTACAGATATAAATACATGTATGTACATTGTACATGTGTGAGTGTGTACTTGGGCAAAGGGAGGAGAAAGGAGAAGAAAAGACTACGACGACCAACGACGTTGACTATTACTACATTTGTACTTTGTACACTGTACAATCTCCACTCAACTTTGGAACAAATCTCTGGGGAGTTACTTTTCTTGTTTCTTTGGATCTTGGATCAGAGGAATAAATTTTGCAGGATTCCGCTTCCTCTCAATGTGGAGAACAACTCAAGTCAAAGTACAAATATACAAATATACAAAGTTGTACACCTTTTCTCTTGAAGATTTGGATTCGGATTTGGATTTGGACTTGTATTTAGGCTTTTCTTTAGCTACTTTTACCCTCTTAAGATTAAAGATTCATTAAAAATAACATAATCTCAATCTTTTGTTGTTTTTTTATTTATTTACGGACAATAGTACAAATAAACGTAATAAAATTTTCTGCAATGATTGATAACTGATAACTGATAGAATTAGCCTAAAAGTATTAGTTCAGAAATTTATTTTTTTTAAACTCGTACAAAGGTGGTAAAAGTATTTAAAGGATTTTTGTCTTTTTTCTATTTTGCTTGTATCTGAATCGTTTTTCTCTCCATTTTTGTACATGAATATTATTATTGTCTGCTCTTTTTGACGGGAAATGCTTACAACTTACGGGAAAAGCTTTTGTTTGGATTCATTTTATATCGGCATGTGAATATGAATATTAAAAATAATAAAGGACAGAGAAATTTTCAATAACAACTTGTGTTGCGCTTCACAGATAACACTGATTGAACTTTGTTTTGACATCTGGAGTCGTAAAGTTATTAGAAAAGACTAAATATTAAATATACTGTTTGTATGTTTGACTGAATAATTAATTACTTTCCCCTTTTCGCACATCGCATGAATTGCACACTGCACTCTCTACTGTACTCTTTATGAAACTCATTAAGATGGATTCCTGTGTATTACTCATGTTGTTTGAGCTGTCTAATTGGAGAATGGTATGTACGTGAACTTTTTGGTATGGTATTTTAGCATGATTTTTGAATAATCCCAATCAAAAGTCAATCGATTTTAATAATAACAATTACCAATTAACAATACAAAGTAATCTGATAATTTGGATAAGGTTCCATGAAGGATCGAGCAAAGGTGAGTGGAAACATTCCTTGAAATTTATACAAGTGCCTGGGAACATTTATTTTTGTGGACCCTTTCGGTGGAACTTTTAATGAGTACAGTACAAAGTGTGTAGTGTGTAGTCTTCAGAAATTCCAACAGTAGGCGTCCATGCTGTTTCGAGTATCAAAATTCAAGTTGAGTAGTGAGTAGAAGGTACAAGTCCCCGTCCCTTCACATAGTCAGAGGTCCAGAGTATGTTCAATGTTCAGGTGTGTATACGTACACACTACACACTCAAGGGTCCTCTCCTTGTCTACCTTTTTACCTCACATACCTGCAGAGTCCAACAGAGGGAATCAATATATGAGTTAGACGCTGAAAAGTCTGTATGATGTACTGGTAATACTTTTTACAAAACATGGATATTATTCTCATATTATCCAGTACATGAATATGATTTGAAATTTGAATTAGTAGCTCATGAATAATAATAATAATAATAACTTTAGCTGATTACCATTTGTAATACACAATTTGCTATAGATTGTAGAGACTGAATCTTGTACACTGTACACTTTACATGAGTTGCTACTGTGAAAGATGAAAGACACATTTCCCTTTGTCTCGTGCCTAGTCGACTAATTCAATTTATATGATGGGAATGTGGTACATGTAGCTTTATGTTATGGCTTATGGCGTACTTCCATTAACCATTCCACTGCACATCACAACGCAGCACAAACACACAGAAAAGCTAGCACGCGTCTAATTCATAGACAAAACTTGAATTTCTCATGTGAAATACAAAGTGCAAGCCTTGTGTATCTAAAATCTGAATCCACAAATGTAACATTAAAATTGTTTCTTTTTCTTGCTCATTCACACCAAAAACAACACTATTTGCTATTTACTCATCGACGTATTTTGTATATTATGATAAAGAATGTTGTAAGTGACAAAAAATATAAATAATCTCGTAGTACTGAGATGCAATACTTTTTGATCAAACTTTTGTTTGTTTTTCCTAGATATATGAACAGTAGTATTTTTATTATTGCGTAAACTCGTACAAAAAAATTATTATAAACCCCTTTTATAGTGTAAATCTGTGAAATCGTAGTACTACTACTACTACAACCTACGACTCGTATGATTATTGATTATTGATTGTGGGTATGGGTGCGAATAAAGAGTACAGAATAAAGGGCAGAGGAATCAATTCAATTATTCTCCTCACTAGATCAAAAACGTGAGTGATACTTTTGTTGGGTTCTTCTATGTATGTCTATTTTTGTGTGAAAAAAACACTTGGTTCTTGTACGATTTTCTACTTTTCTACACATAAAATAGGATAGAAAAACCTCAGCCTTTGGCTTGTGTAAAAGTAGCCGACTCCTTTCTTTTCTTTTCTAGTGATGCCACTAGATTCTAGATTCTATATTCTAGACTACTAAACATTTTCTCATAAAACACCCAAAAATTTGGAATAAAGCAAGGCAAAGGATCCCGAATTCTGTTGGATTCACTTCACTACAAAGTGCATAGCACATTTCACAGTATACAGTAGACAGACTGCTCCATGTACAATGTAAAATGTACAATGTACAAAAGCCTATTATGTAAACTATAGAATACAAACTACTTTACGTACTTTTACTTTTTGTTTTGTTTTGTTTGCTTTATTCTGTGTGGATTTACAAATCTTTTGGGAAAACGCCTCAATTGTTCTCAAAGAAGGCCATTATATCCCTCTTTTCTCTTTTCCTCCTTGAATTTAAAGGGAGCAGCATTTCAAAGTCTCAAAAGTCTCAAAAGTCTGACTCTTTAGGCTTTTGAAAGAACGTCAGCATTCGGCATTCAACTTGGTGTGTATGGCGTATAGTGTATAGGTACTCTTGATGAACTTTGAGCTTTGAATGTAGAGGAATTTGTATTTTAGTTTGTATAGAAAACCAAAACCAACCAAAAACCACCAGCTTTATCTGCACATGAATAATGAATATTGGATAATAAATACACATTATAGTATACTTTTAAAGTAACTGTATTTCCCACTCCGTGGTTTTAGAAATACCTATATTTAATAAACAAGGAGTGAGGATTTACTAAAAGTCTTGGACTTTGACTTTGACTTTGGATTTTTTCAACAGGCATCGTTTGGTTTGGTTTGGTTTCATCTCCTAACACGTATTTTTGTGGTCACCTTTTTTCCCTTTTCATTAATGAGGGAAATGTGTCTACAGTTTACACTGGACAGAGGACACACAATTTTTTGTGTGTACAAACTACACAGTACATGGGCTTTTCTCCCAACTTAATATTGAACAAAGGACAAAGGACAGAACATGGAACATATAACAGGGAATAAACGTAGATCATATAGATTATAGATCAATGTGGTTAAGGCTGTGGTTTGCTTTTTGTTTCATTATTAGTTATTTGTCATGTTCATTAGAGTCATTTGTAGCGGTATTTTTAAGTATAATGTAAAACTGTACATTATACATTATAAATGTACTGTAAGAATAAATTCGACTTTAAATGCTAAATACCAAATACGTTAAATATGCATTACACTGAACTTATTTCTGTTGACAACTGACTTGTGAGTATTTCACTGAAAGTTGAATGTTGAATGTTCATGTTGTATCTAAAATCTAACAAGTAAACTGTGTGCTTGCTGCATATAGATAATAGACATTAGATATTACATGTTTGTTGTTTGGGGTAGATGATCTATTGATTATGGTGAGTACTCAGTACTCAAGTACTCAAGTCCCTGCACCGTGCAAGTAATAATAATGAGTTTGACTTTACTCTCGTAAAAAGTGTACAGCGTACGGTGTACAATCTACAATACACACGTGGTTTTTTTTCTGACTCCATATGTCTAAACTCTAAACTCCACAATCCACAATCTACACTTTAAACTATAAGTACTTTTTATTCTTTATTCTTGACTCTTTAGGTATACATGTGCATATAATCTAATTGTAAGTGGAGCAGGTCGTCTACTAGAAAACTACGTGTATGAAAATTTATATGGCTGTACTACACTACAGATATATGCATTAAACATGCACGTATATCTGTATTTGGATGTTGAACATTAGAAATAAATATATCCTCAGGTATTTTCTATCATACGTGTAATGTGTAATGGGATGTAAGTATAGAAAATTTCAACTCCTCGACTCTGGACTTGAGTCTACCTTGCTTTTGCTTTGTTTTGCTTATCGTTTAATTACCATCAAATGTGAGTTTGCCATCTGTTCGGAAGTCAGCTTAGTTCACTATTCACTATTCACCGTTCACTCTTCAGTCGTATTCAGTATTCAGTCGGAATTATCATGATATGACAGCCGGCTTTTACATTGGTACTTTCTACATTACAGAATACTGATACTGATAAATACTGATATTATTATGCATGTGCTGTAAGCTGTAAGTAGTAAGCAGTAACTTTTGTAAAAATATAAAGACAGAGAGAAACCGAAAAAAATACAAAATACAAAGCTCACCATTATATCTGTATTCCTCCATAAATTGTCTGGTGACTGGTGATAAACACCAAACAACTGCAATAATTTTTTCCAGGGAGATGACAGAAGTAAACAAAGAGGGCTGATTAATTTTCCTGCTTATTTTTGTGTGGATTCATGATGATAATTCTACTTATATATAATAATAGGGATCAATATATTTTTGCAAGCATTTCCAAATTAATTCAACATCGAGGAGATAAAGACTTAGGAATTATTAGTAATTGTATAACTTAAAAAAAGTTGTAAAAATCATTCTTGATGTTTTCTTATGACATTAAGATTTTCTCCATTTTGACTTTCAAATAGTATATGTTAGCAAAAATATTATATTATAAATTATAATACCATATTTATAATTTAATAATAAAGTTGCATACAACATAAAGTATACAAGGCACGCGAGCAGATTTACTTATATAATATATTTTGGGTGTCAACTTTCATAGCACATCAGAATCAATCCAAAAGTATTCTATAGAAAGTATACTCCAAGATATATGCAACTTTATATGAAAAAATAAAAAGTTGTCCCCTCTCAATTCAATTCAATACAATTCAAGATGCCGATTACCGATGCAATGTGTTAAAATTCAGTGTCTACTTCTTCTACTTTTACTTCTTCTTCCTTTACTTCTGTTGAATAATGTATTATTACTATTATTATTATTATTATTATGTGCTGATCCAGCTGGATTGAATTGAAGATTTGTGTCCCTTTAAAAATAATTCTATTCTGCGTCTAATATCGTAGCAAACAAAAAGGAAGGGACGATATCAAGAAAATCGACGATTATAGCGATGGTGATGACGATGTCGATGTCGATGTGGATGTCGACAGCTCATGACCTACACACTACTACATATCATAATACCTAAAGAAACTTGTGGATTGTGAAGGCTGAAATGCACATGGTTGAAATCTGTGCATGTGCTTGTATGTTCTATGTGCAAGAAGTAAGAAGTAAGCAGAAGATGCAGGACAATAGGGCACATTTCACTACATCATCATACATACTGATCCGTGGATGCACAATGTACAAAGTACAAAGTACAAGGAAACTTGAATTGGGACTCGTGACCGTCAGACAGTCTGTCTCTATCTAAATCGGAGAGTATTGAAATTGGTTTTTAAAAATCCTAAATGTATATATGTAAATACATATGAAAGCTCACACATGCATGTACATCATGTTCAATGTATAATGTGTACGCAGATCCACGTAAATGTTTGTGTACATAACATTACGTAACACAAAAAGAGAATGTAGAAAAAGAAAAAGTAGTAGTCCCTTTAAATGGACAGCCAGGAAGAAAAGGCGGAATCAAAGTAACTGCGAGTGAATGCATTTTCCTTTGATTTTTTTTTCTCCTTCGTTCTTTCTTCCTTTCTCTCTCTTTTATTCATTCATTCTTTTATTCTTCATTCTTTTCATTCCATCTTTCTTGTTCTTGTCTTGTGGGCATCGAATGCATTATCAATAGAGAAAGAGATCCAAGGACAAGAAAAAAAAAGTAAAATGCAACTGGTACACAGCAAAACTGAACTACTGATAGAAATAGAAATAGCTCCTGCATTTGTACAATATGCATGTACATTGTACATATTATGTATTTTTGTTCTTTCAAGATTTGGGATGAAGATTAAGGATGAAATATGACGGAAGGGCATTGTGCGTTCAATGAATTGAAGATTGAAGATTGAACATTTGAGCATTGAGGACGGATGCAGAAATGGCTCTTTAAAAAAGGACGAGGAAGAATAAAAATGGTATGGTCCAGGTTAGAGTTTGAGTTTGAATTCGGTTCAGATTCCTATTTGTTTGTTACTTGGTGTTTGGTCCTGTACCCAAGAAAAAAACCCAAGAGGAAGATCAAGAGAAGAAAAGAAAAGGAAAAGGGAGAAGAAGAAATCCACCAAGAATTGACGCAAGTATTATTATACAACATGTACAATGTACAGTGTGCAATGTACAGTAGTGGTAGTATTTAGTAGCCGTCGTCATCGTCATCGTCATCGTCTTGGTCTTGGTCTTCGTCCGACGCGTGGCTGTGGATACCTCCCTCAGTTTTGTACAATAGAAATCAACCTGGAACCAACCAACACATGATGATGTACATAAGTATTTTCCCTACATGTACAAAATAATGTGCCTCTGGAGTTTAAAAATGGGACAAGATAAATAAATGCATGGCTATTTATTGTGTGTGTACATATTGAAGTTGTACATTGTATATTGTACATGTATCTGACTCATCTTGGCTAGTGCATCTCTCTCTCTCTCTCTCTTTCTGCACCCGAGTCTGCTTCTGCTTCTGGATCTGGATCGTAGTCTTCTATACAAATAAAAATATACCTACCTATATTTATATTTGATATTATACGTGGATTTTAAATTCTTAGGGACCGGTTTACATTCATCATGCATCATACATAGTACATAGTACATAGATGTTAAGGTTAGACCTATATTTGTACTTTTATATGTATGGAGAGTTTGAGGTCTGGAGGTCTAATGTCTAGTGTGTCTAGTGTGTCTAGTTGTATTTTGAACCAGGTGCTATCAGGCTTTCAAGAATTAGGCATGTTTCCTTAAGGAAACGCTCGTATTGTATTATGTCGTATGCTGTTTGTTGTATTGTACTGTATTGTGATACTACTATCAATATTACGACTATGACGACTGCTACTACTTGTAATGCTTGTACATTGTACATAAGATTCTACTCACAACTTTTTTTTACAACCACATGAGCCTCAATACTCAACTACTCAACATGTACAAGAAGAAGAAGAAAGAGGAACGCAGAACTTGGAAACAGCTGCACTCGTTTTTCAATCCATTTATATATAGAATATAGATGCGTTACGCTACACGCTATACATTATACATACCTATCTGTATTTTGTATTTTGTATTCTGTTTGCGGCTATTGTCATCATCAAAAGTTATCCAACATCCAACATCAACATAGTATATAAAAAGAAACTTACACACATTTTACACACTTGATCAGATCCCGATCGGGTGTTTTCTTTTCCTCCTCCTTCTTGTATTTTTCATCGTCCCTTCACTTTTCCACTCGCTCTACTTGACTAGTTTCAATCGTAGTGCTAGTAGCTAGTAGCAGACTTCTTCGGGGGTTTAAAGGTCCAGAAAGAACAGAGAAAAAGAACTGAAAGCCATTCCAGACAAAACAGAACCACAATGAAAGACATTGACCTTCTTCCTGTACACATGTATGTATTACGTTATATCGTATGTGTACGTTTTCTGTATATGTACGTCGTAAGTTGTACACACAAACCTGCTACTATTTCAGCTACCCATCTCCGTTTTTCTTCGACAACTCTACGTACAATGTACAATGTACAGTATATATATAATAGACTGGGTCATGGAAGATCAGACGCGTAAATACTAACATTTGGAATTTGGAATTATTGTCTTTTTCGTTTTTTTGAAGAATGCTTTTTATAAGAAAAATATCCAAATTTATGTGTATTCATGGAAAATACTTATGGATGATGACTTTACTCTGCAAATAAAACCTTGATGAAGATACTTTTAATAACATGAGTAAACTTTGAGCGTTGTTAAAAATTGTTTATAATTTTATGTTTTACCACGGGATATAATATACAATGTTCGATGAGCACTGTAAGCTAGGGCAAAGGGCAAAGGATAAAGGGCTGCAGTTATCTACAAGAGACATGAAACCAAGTATTTTTGAAAGGGTTAGCCCAAGAGATTTTTAGTTTCCTTAGCGCTTATATGAGATGAAGAGTTCAAGAACCAGCCTAATGCGTATACGAATACATACCATTTCATTCCATTTCTTCATGTACTTCATGTACTGCTACACTACTCAATACAAAATACAAATACTACTAGACACCGCATGCTGTTTTCTTACTCTCCTATTTGCTCCTCTCATCTTCACTTATCGTACATGTACTTTTCATCCAAGTGTCTATCTGTAGGATATCTCTGCTTGTCTCATCGCTGATCGCTTATGGGTGCATTCACTCTACTCTCGAATCTAGAATATAGAATCTAGAACCTGGAGCGTCTCAGCTTCTGACTCACATCAACCATATGTCCATCAATTATTACATGTCCAATGTACAGTGTACAAGGTAATTATGATGTGCTGGACAACCCATTCTTTTAATAGACAAAGCTCCTGTACACACACGTACATAAATATGTGTGTATACTCACGGCTTACGGTAATGGCTAAATGAGAAGAGTTCATGTGAGGGTAATGATGGTCAGTTTGTTATATTTTTGTGGTAGGTAGTCATTAAATTTCCATTATAGTTACAAAATTCGAAATATTTTACAGTCCAAAACTGTCCACTTTGATTTTTTGAATGGCACTTTTTCAAAATTCGGAAATTCCAAATTCCAAACATTTAATATGGTGGTTTAATATTTGGTGTTGATGTCACTGGAAAAATATAAGATTTCTATTTTCTGTACAAGTTATAGTTAAAAAAAGATACAGATAAAAAGTACACAAGATAGGCAGTTCATGTTGCTTCATTCTTGACATTGATATTTTGGATGTAAAACAGGGACAATTTGTCAGTAAGAAGGGTTTTTGGTTGTAATCAACAAGCAGTAATAATAATAATAATTATACAAAATAACACAAACAGAAGAAAGGGGTGCGTGCAAATTTTGTATTGCCTTATGGATTCTTGACCTCCATCTTTCCATTTATTTTCCATTTGCAATATGTTCTACAAAACTTTTGGCCAATGGACGGCCAAGTTTAATATGTAATGTGTAATAACATGATACTTTATAAACATGAGATCACTCCAATACTTTTTATTTCTCCTTTGTCCAGTACAAAAACATGTACATCATGATATAAATATAATATTATAAAAGGCATGATGCATACTTTTATGATTGCATTAAAGATCTCTGGATTCTACAATACTTCATACTCTATCCATTTTCTTGAACCCACTTGACCTATGTACGGACTATGGACTATGGAATAGGGACGTTGAAAAGATGGACAAAAAATATTGAATTTTAACACAAAAGCATTCGTTGAACTCTCCACACTCCATCAAACAGAATAAAGATAATTATTATTACTTTTGATTTTTTTTCGTGAAAAGGCATATGCTCTATGTTTTTGCATCTTGTGTTTCGCAACTTTTTCTTCTCTGGTCATTTTAAAACTTGTGAAGAGAGAAGAGTGGAGTGGCGAGTGGAGAGTCAACGGCCAGTGCATAGAATATAACTTATAACAAGTACGAATTCAAAGTGAAGGAGTTAGCCATTGGCCACATTGCGAAGTTTCTTCTTGATACTGATACCAATATAAATTCATATTCTGTGGTCACACGTGCCGGATATGAAACAAATAATAAATAAATGACCAATTTGCCAACTGCAGTTCAATACGATACACGATGTTGGATGTGCAATGTACAATCATTGAAAATGAACCGAATTCAGAAGAGCTCGGAAAAAAACAAGAGAGACATATTGCCAACGTTTCCACAAAATACTAAAACATTCAACTTTTGAGTGTCAACGCTCGCCAGAAATACTAATTATCTTTTCAGTTTCATATTTCATACAAAAAAGTAGTGAAATAGTTGCAATATAGCTTTTCAAGATTTGTACTTTCTTATGTATAGTTTTGACTTTTGACTGTTTAGAAAATTTTATGAGAAAAAAGAAGCTCTTTTCTCTCTGTTTCAATTTTATGCTTATTAAAACTATTACAAGTGGAAAATTCAAGGAAAAAAAGAAAATTTTGCACGCTTATAGATACTTGTAATTTTTAACATAACTGTTATTTCATCATTTTAAGGGTTCAAAAAGTGAATCTATGATCCGTGAAACAGTACCTAGTACCTACGAGACAAAGATGACCATTTACCATTTACAATTCACGCAACTTTATTTTATGTCCATCTGTAAAGAGTATTCAATATTTACTATTTGCACAACAAGTCAACTTTCCTCCCTATTAAAAGCATAATAGATATTACAACCCCTGCAAATTACGAAAACTTTGGTACTCGGTGACTACAATAATACAATATCAAATAATATAATATAAACACAGTTCAGTCCTTGTCCCTTTTCTACCTCATCTGTTTCCAGTTGAGTCTGCTTAAAAGTTGCAAAATTTCCAGTGCATCTATTCATATGAGTGAAAAATACCTTTATATCACTTTGCATTCATCCGCATCACTATATTTTATTATTTTATTCAAAGTTGAGAGGGGGAGAGATGGATCCAAATCCAAACCCAAACAAACTATTTTTGCCATTCTTCTCTCGTCTTTGTCTCTTTCAATTTTAGATCCACGGCCCTTAGCCCTTCATCTGAATAGATGCTAGAGTTTGGATTCTGGGTACTTGATGATTGCACCTACAGATGAAAAAACTGGATCTAAACTCCAAGCTCCAAACAAATAGCTGTAGCTGTTCTATTAGCAAGTTCAAAGCATGTGTAGATATGTATATTACACCATTAACCATTAGACAAAATAGCCATACATTGCAATATCTCCACATTTGATTCAACTATCAATACCAAATACAAATACATGGCCCATGTGTAGTGAGTAGTGAACTATTATTGCTCCTATTAGTAATACAGGTATAAATTGTGCTCTACTGTCACTTTATCTTTTATCAGTTCATCTACCATCTACTATCTACACTCGATATATTATATTATATTGTACATTGAACATTGTACATATACATAAATTACATGCGTACAATCTCAAATCTCGAGGATTTAATCTGCCTGCTCTTGCTCTTGCTCATGCTCTCCAGTTATTCTGTACTCTTTACACATTTGACATTCATCGAGAGTGAAATTTGAGCTTGTAGTATTATTTTGTACAGTTCAAGCGTGGTCTATGGATTTGAATTTGAATTCGAGTTTGGAGCTGGAACTTCGAGTTGGAGAGAAATGAGAAATCCAAGTGCAAGTTTTTGAGGCACACGTATTTTGCACCGTCCTATTTCGTATATTGTACATTGTACAATGTTCAGGATGTGTATTTTTTCAGGATCTACAAATATTAATATTATTATTATTCCTCTGTACCTCCCTTGTGCAAACAAAAGTATAAAGTATGTACACTTTCGGATCGGATGAGTACTGAATACTACTACTGCTACAAGCCGACTACACAAGAGGAGAGTGAGTATTGAGTATTGAGTAGTGAAAGAGCGGAGAGAGAAATGTAAACAGTGGTAAAAATACCAACATCCAACATCCAACACATGATATGTATCTATATGAGTAGTAAATGGTCCATTGGGTACGGTGAAATAAGCTCATCTCCATCCTTCATTGGATCAGATGAACTCATCTCTATCCACTATCCACTGTACAATTCATAACAGTACATGCGTATATCTACAATCTACAATATACATTGTGCACACATTGTAATATATTTTGATCCACACAGTCACTGTCCCTTAAAATCTACATCTATGTGCATCCATACATATGTACA
>JABASP010000915.1:0-37878 GCA_019776565.1 Sminthurinus signatus | reverse complement strand
ATTTGCAAAGTTAGCCATTTGCAAAGTTAGCCATTTGCAAAGTTAGCCATTTGCAAAGTTAGCCATTTGCAAAGTTAGCCATTTGCAAAGTTAGCCATTTGCAAAGTTAGCCATTTGCAATTAATCTTCTCCTGAACGGCTGAAGAACGCAGGAATTGGATGAGACACGTGAGTTGGAGCTGGAATTGAGGTTCAGGTTCAATTTCGTACAGGAATAGCATTTCTGTAGTACAATACACAGGCGCAGCCTTACTGTTTTAATGGCACCCGAAAAGTGAATACTGAATGTCAACTGTGATGTTTTGTCAACTTCCCAAAAATAATAATAATAAAAGCTGTGTGAATTAGGAATATTGACAAAAACCCATGATGATTATCCATAATCTATTACGTAATAATTAATTAAAAATAATAGGTGTTCGTGTTTTATTGATATTTCAACAAAATACCCTTCCCAACCATCACAATGATGTACTATCAAATACCTCACGTTTTGCATGTTTACCAGCATAAATAAATTAGATTACAAATTTTCATACAAAAAGTGCATCGAAATTCAAATGAGGAACTTAAATTGCATTTTTACTACGATATTTAATATTGGATGCATAGTAATTTTTGAGAGGAGAAAGCATTATTTTCCTCACCTTTTCTCTTTAAATTTCAACATGACATGAAATGAGATGGGTTGAAAACGTTGGAAAAAAGATGAAATGAAGTGAAATGATATTTATTCAATTGATTAGGAGCGAGCACGCGTGTGGGGGAAAAAGATAGATAGTGGATAGGCATTATACATATTACATAGTACATAGACTTGAGGCATGTACTAACGATTACGATTACGACCAAGTTACGTGGAATCTTCTCCATTCCTCAAACTATACCAAATTTTCATAACATCATCACTCAAGGTGATGGAAAAGTGGAGGAAGGAGAAAAGAAAATGCTGCGGAGGGTTGAAATGATGATTGTGTGCGTATGAGAAACGGGGAGGTTGGAAATTGAAATGGACTGAAATAATGACAATGAAAATGAAAAGGAAAGTGACAGTGAGGTGTGAGATGCGAGATTCGAGATGTGAGTAATACGATGGTTAATGGATGGACTGGGAGGAAAAACGAAAAGGAAATGGAACTAAAATGATCACCATCAGCATCAGCATTCAACTGAATTCAAATAATGATAATGGCCGACTCTAATGAAAATATCAAATGAAAATGCAAATGAAATCTCGTGCCATTTCTTGTCACTTCGTTTCGATCTCGTCAATTCAATCCAAACCAATATAAGTTTTTGATGTCTGTTGGTTTTGAATTCTTCATTTTTACAAAAAACAAAAAAACAACCCAATGCATAATAAATACAATAATATTACAATGAAATGAAATGACAACGGATGAGCCAAACGTCAAAAGTCAAAAGTCAAACCTCAAAATGACAAACACATCTTTTTTTATTTTTCCTGACGATTTTCTCTTTTCAATTTTCAATTTCAACGGGAAATGATTGTTCATTGTTCAAGCTTTGCACCCTGAATTTTGTATTCACAGTCAACAGTCAGTTATTTTGGACAAGAACAAGAATAGGAAGAAAAACCTGGAACCAGGAACAAAAACATGTTATTCATGTTCATCAACAGAAGAAGAAGAAGAAGACGAAGAAGATGAAGAGAAAAGATAAAATGTGGCACGTACTCGCAAGTTTAGTTTCTACAAAGTCTAAACTCTAAACTTGAAACTTATTTCATCAACTTGTTCCTGGAGAAGAAATTTCCATGTAGAATGTACAGTGTACAGACATTCAAAAGTGCATTGTAGATCGTACGCTGTCTGTTGTCTGTAGTCTGTAAATCGTAGATTGCAGCTGTGGTTGTGGATTGTGTATTGTTTATCTTTATCTTGAACACTGAATAAGATTGCTTCGGTGTTTGATGTTAGATGTTTTCTCTTCTCTTGTTTTTCGGTTTCTGGTAGAGGGTGAAAAGTGAAAAGTGGAGTTGAATGTTGAATTATCTAGATTACATGAGCCGCAGCCGGAATCTGGAATTATATTATGTATCGCAGATCGTGCATAGGGAATAGTGCGTGTTTAGGTTTAGTTCTAGTGTTTAACTCCACTGTATACGGTGTACGGGGTACGGTGTACAAGAAAAATATGGTTTCTCCGTGAGATAGTTCGACATGGTGCACCGTGTTGACTGAATCCTGTAGATTTTAGATATCTACAATCTACATGAATTTATGAATCTACATTGTGAACTGTGAACACACCGGCACTAACGCTGGCAGTGGTGCTGGCATGAAGACAAGAAACGAGAATGTGAATTTACATAGAACATGCACAAATACAGATTACAGAAACGAACCAACATTTCATGAGTGTATGATGCTGATATGCAGATACAAAATGTGTTTACAATGTACAATGCAAACTTACATGTGTAACCAAGATTCACGAAATGATGACGACCCAGACAAGACAAGGACGAGCTTGTCAAACGTCAAACATCAAACATGAAGCACAATTTATCACCGCGGTTGATGGTTCATGTCTAACTCATAATTCATAATTCAAAACTAGAAACTAGAAGCTGGAAACTCGAAATAAAGATTTAAAATCAGGATATATTTTACTTTCTCTTTCTCTTTTACTTGTAACTTTCATCCATTTTCGAGTTTCCAATCTTTGAGTCTTTGAGTCTTTGAGTCTTCGAGTCTTCGAGTCTTTGAGTCTTCGAGTCTTTGAGTCTTCGAGTCTTTGAGTCTTCGAGTCTGAATAAATGCCGAGTTATGAAATTTGAATAAGCTGTAAAGAAATTAGAAAAAAATAAAATAAATAGTCTTCTATGATTCTGTAGAGTTTAGATTCAAAATTTTAGTACTATTTTTGTTTTTATTTTACAAATACGCTGAATGATGATATAAAAACAAAAAAATCTATATAAATTGATGATTACAGTTTTGATGAAGTCTCTCAATGTTATCTCAGATGTAAGCTCTGTAGTCTTTATAGTTGCGGGTATAAAAGTTATACTCTTAATTTTGTGTATTTAAGACGTGATTTTAATTTACTATCCTGCATCCTGAAGACGACATGGACAAGATATAAGAACAAAGCAAGGGTAAAGCGTAAGGTGCGACTTTCTGGATTCTAGAATCCAGAATCCAGAATCTCGAATCTACAGCATCGAGCTTTTGGAAAATGGAAGCTCACATAAATAAGTTTCCTAACGCAAGTTGAAACGGGGTTTCACTCTGTGAGATTTGTCTATAATTGTCTGTCCATTGAGTTTTGGTTTTAGTTTGCTGGGGCTTTTGGATCTGTTCTTCTTGTTTTTGTTGTAGTTGAACCAATTGGATTACTTCCGTTCAGTTTGATTTAGTTTTGGTTGGGTTTTAGTTGTCCAAACTTGAAGAGTTTAAATGACATTGAGACTTGAGACCTGTAACATGTAAAATGTAAACCTGAAGGCCAGTTTCTACTTTATACTGTATTCACAATGCTCAATATTAGCCGCAATCCGTATCTTTACAATAAAGATTGGGAATTGGGATGCATCATGCAGAATGAAGATTGTAGATTGTAGAGTATTATAGAATTTAAGTAAAACTTTAAACCATCGATTGTCAAATCTGAATTCTCAATACATGTAAAATCCACACAAATATTGACAAAACCAACGGAGGAATATGAACAGTGAACAAAAGGAGCACACAGAACACAACACATGCGAATCCTGTGAAGATAACGAATAACGAGAGTAACGAGGAAGGAGGAAGAAGGAGGAGGGAAACCGGAACTACAGTCAGGAGAACATGAGAACCTACCGGGTATTTGTTCCTCTGTTTTGTGTTTTGTGTTTCTGGTTTTTGGCTCTCTGTTTGTTACTTTGTTACTTACTTCTCGTAATATCAATAGATCCACAAGAACAAGAACAAGAACAGGAACAAGAACAACAAGTACAAGTACAAGTAGAAATAGAAGAGTAGAGATAACGCAGAAATTCTATTTTCTATTATTATACTTTTTCCACTGCACTGCATCCCTCTCTCACTCTCTCACTCACTCTTGTACTTTTTCTTCTTGTCCTTGTTCTTGTTCTTCCGCTGCAGTGCACCAGACACTAGACATAAAATAAAAGTGCACTGTTAAAGTGTAGAGGTAACTGTTAATATTGAATATGGCGGTGCAGAACAACAAGAAACAAGAAACAAGATAATATTCACTGTACACTGACATTGTACATTGTGCGTTGTGCGTGTGTCATTGAGGAAGAGCGGGGTTCGCCTCTTCTTTTTGTTTTTGTGTATTGACTAGACACCGGTACTGTGTACTGCAGAGCGTATTTTGTAGAATGTAAAACCCATAGAATATGGATAGAGGATTTTAAGCCATCCCTTTGTTTCCCCAAGGTACAATTTTTCATTCGGTCAAAATGGGCTTTTTTTCTAAGAGTCTCTGTCTCTCTCTCTTGTAGTTTCTTTTGCTCTTCCCCATACACGCACACACATACACAGACACATACACAGACACAGAGACAGACAACATGGAAAACCCGGGTTGTTTCTTCATTCAGTTTTGGTGTCGGCGTCGGTGTTGGGGCATCAGGTGTTGTGTTTCCAACATCCAACATCGAAGCATCTCCTGTGATGGCTCAAGACCCTTAAATCAATGAATCTTCCTAACCCTCCAGAGAAAACTACTGAGTCTCCAGTCTCCAGCTTCTACATTCTACATTCTACACCCTTCTTTTGGCTCATGTAAAAAAGTCGTAGTGAAACCCCGTCTGTCTCACCCTTTTTCAAACTACTTGAACTAAGTAAACGGATCTCTGTATTCTGTATCTTTTTGCATGTCTATGTTCTATGTTCTCTTTTCTGCATCCTGTATTATGTAGACAGTAGAAAGTAGAAACTCGCAGGACAAGAGGATGACTGAAAAATACAGGCATTTATATTATACATTATACCCATCGTAATTTCTCCCAACTTTGCAAGAAAAAGAAGAACAAGTCTCGTGTTTCCCGGTTCAGTTTGGAGTCATATGTAGTGTTTACTCTGTAGAAATTTGTAGTCACTTTGCCTCCAATTCCAATCCAGAATGGAGCCGCATATTTTACGCATCCACATGTTGTATGTTGTACATTGTACATTATGCATGGACAAAACTGCAATGGGATGGAATGGATTGAATTGAATTGGCGGGGGAAGAAACTATAGAGATATTTTCGGGAGTCGTACTCATTTGTTACCATCTCCTTGTACCTTGTAGAGACTGTAGACTACGCATCTGTAAAACGTAGAATGTAGAGTACATTTAGTGTTTAGTGGATGCAATGAGCATGAAAAACTGGAAACTGGAGACTGGAGTATCGAGACTCGTGATGATTCCCAAATGAGTAAAAGACACATTTGAACATCTACACATTTCAATTTAGGAATGAATTTCCGAACCAACTGCATCAACTCCTTTTTTTCTGTCACTTTCGCTACTCTTTCCCTTCAACAACCAACAACTCGACTCCTTTTCCACTTTTTCTACAGTAACGTTACAGCACAGTAAAAATGTATGGAAAAAATACACATGCTCTTGACTCTTGCCTTCCGACTTTCGACTTACAACTCCTGACTTCTGAAATGACTCCGACTTCTAGATCTAACATCTAGCATGCAACATACAAAATACAAAATACAAAAGCTCGGCTTGACTTATCCAAATCCAAAGCGACCCTCGAAGGAAAAAGAGAAGAGACAAAATAGCTGAGTTGATCATTTACTACCCATTACACATTACACGTTACAACTACTCTCGAGTCGGTTAATGTTACTACTCCCATGATTTAATTAATTACCATACCAAATACCAGATCATCAACACTCTTTAGGCTTTTTGTACTCATTTTCCGCCCATTTCCATCACATACATATATATTCCAAACTCCAAAGCGGAGCCATTGAATATTTATTGAATCTTTACATAAATTGGTCCTGAAAAATGTACTCGAGTGTCACTTTGGAGGATTTTTGAAATTTTTTCAGAAGTACAAAGTAAAAGGACAACAAGGAAACATTTAGGGTAAAATGACAATAATTATTGACAATGTCTACGATCCACGACAATGTTAAAAAATGCTTGATTAAAAATGCGATGGTTTTAATCTCATTTGTTCTGTATTGTTATGGCTCGTAAAATGTATATTGTGCGTAAAGCATGATTAGTGCGTAGTGCGTAGACATAGTATAAAATATAATATATAATGAGTATGCATTTTCATGAATTATTATAATTATTATGATTATCATGGCTTACGCGTGCCGTCTTTGGACTTTGGACTTGAAACTTGAAGCAAAAAAATAAACAGCACTCGTCGTTACTTTTCATAATGAGTAGAGAGCTCAAATATCAAATATCAAATAATATGAAGCAGAGATGAACAAGTTCAGACTTCAGACTTTCTTCATCTTCCTCTTTCTATTCCATCTTTTCTGTTCTATCCATTCTATTCTTGATGTGACATTTCCCATTTCCCATTTCCCATTTTGGGTGATGCTGTTACTGCAGTCAAATTCAAAGTCACAACCTCGGTCGCACAACTCAGTTCTCTCTCTCTCTCTCTTTCTCTCTCTGGCCCCTTGTCTCTTGCACATCGTCACTAGTTCTAGTTTTAACTGGAAGTATAAGGACCAAACCCAGAACTAGAGCTAGAAACTAGAAAACAAGCTCATTTTCTTACAGATAACTTTTCATGAAATGCTGGTTCTGCTCCTGACTTGTGACTTGTGATTCGTGTCTCTGGCCACATCCAAAATCCAAGTTTAACTCACGTTAGTTATGTTTGACTACTTATACTTTTTGCTCCGTGGATCTTGAGTTTTGACTCCCTTGTGCATTTCTATCCTCCCGGTTCTCCGTTCCCTGCAAAATAAATATGGTGGTAAAGACAGTAGACAGTAGACACCAATGAAAAGATACTGAAGCATCCAGCATATTTTAGATATTAAGTTAGATGAAAAACAAGAGGAAATCCAAAATCCAGCCCTAGATACTACAGATACATCTCATGTAGATACTTTTATAAATTACTGGATAAGAACAAGTTGAAACTTGAGTCTTTAGTCTAGAATCTAGATTCTAGAGTCTAGAATCTAGAGGCTAGAAGAGAGCCTTGAGTTGCTTTGCGTTGGTGCTTTGTGTATTGAACAACAAGAGTTTTTCCCTACTTCTTTATACTTTACTCCATACTAAATGAAAATAAATGCAAAGTTTCATACTCTCAGCTCAGTTTGCTACTTATTTACTTACTGCACCATGTACAATGTAAAGAAATGTATGTACAACTTTTAGTTAATACTCGACCCTCATGAGAACAAGAAACAAGAACAAGAATAAGAAGGAAAAGGAGAGAAAGTCACAGAAGAGTGAATGAATGAATGTGTGAGTGAAAGACTCGTAAATTCGGTGAAGGAACTCAACTCCCTGAATACTGCACACTGCAGACTGCATATAGTTAGAATGTGTAATGTGTAATGTAGAATGTAGAAATGTATACCTATATTTTGCATCTTGTACCTTATACTTTATACTTTGTATTTTGTATTTTGTATGTAGGATGTAGGATGAGAAACACTGGTGGCTGGTAACTGCTAGTTGCTAGTACACAACATATAAAATATAAAACATGTAAGGCACAAGAAGAAGAGGAAGAAGAAGAACTCATTGGGGAAAATTAATTAAAAGTTGGAGATTCAACTCCTCCACAGTCACACTCACAGACTCACAGTCTGCAACCAAACTCTCTTCTCTCTCCTCTCTCTACCTCATATTATGTAATATCCTCCCCATCAAACCGTACTAAAACCTGTAATATTCTATTATATTTTGTATATTATATTACGCTATACTATAGTATAGGCATATCACAAATGTACAAAATCCTGGATGCTGGATGCTAGATATATCTAATATCTATATACACAACCGTCTTTTTGATGAAGAAAAATTTCATTTACTCTGGTTTCTTCTCTTTCTTTCTTTCCCGTATTTATTGTAACTCTTCTTACTTTTTTCTTTGTACCCCTCCGGAAAATTCTCTCTCCTTCTCTACACACTACATAGTTCTCTTTTTCTGTTCATCTCATATTATGCGGCTTCCTCAACACTCAACACTCAACATTCAACATAATATGTATACAGTTTACAGTTGGGCTTTGGACTTGGATCTGGAATCTGGAGTCTAGAGCTGGAGTCTAGAGTATCTGGAGTTATGTAATATCTAATAAAAGAAGGGCAGGAAAACCTTTTATTAACAACTATTAGTGAAAAAAGGAGGGAATTTTATAGCGATAGAATTTTATGGTAAGTCCAAATTCCAGTACATACTATATACGATATTACAGCATATGCAATCTTTTACTTTACTTTTCTTGACTTTCTTGATTCTTGATTCTTGAGTCTGGAACTTTGTAGATACTAGATACAAGAAAATAAATATGTATTTGGAAAACAGAAAGAAAAGAGAGGGAGAAAGTATATTTCTCTAATCTAATCTAGAATCTAGAATCAAGAATCTAGACTCGAGAGAGCCTCTGCACTCTGCTTTCTGCAACCTTGAATCAGACCATCAACTATCAACCTCAATTCAGCATTCAACCCCAGCCAGACCAGGCCAGACAATAAAGAATGGAGAAAGCTAACATATTCACTCGTATGCATCTGGAATCTAGAACTGAATCTGATAGGAAATGAAGAAACAAAAGAACAGTTAAGCAAAGTAGTAAATAGAATATCAAATATCAAATATGCAGTAAATATCACATGGCACATAGCATAGGGCAACACAAAAATATGCATGTATTTGGTTTTTGCTTGTACATTGTACAGTGTATCGAGATTTGAGATTTCAGCTTGAGGAATATAGTTTACGAGCTTGCATGTAGTTTAGTACCGGGAATTCAAAACAGACCAAGAGGCCAAGAATGAATCCATAATACCATTCTTGATTCTCGATTCTTGACTGTTGACGTCCTCACTCTTTACAATAAAAATGTTCCCTGTAAGCTGTAAAAAGATTTGACATTCCCAATCCAGAATCCAGTCAAAAGTATCATCATAATAATACAAAAGTTTAGTTGAAAGTTGAAATGGCGAATAAATGGTCTTTTTAAGAGAAAGCATAATATAATATACAGCGATTATGGATCCTAACCAAAACCGAAATCGAAACAAACCCAACTTGTAATGTGTTTTATGGAAAATGGAATTCCATTACATGAGATTAGAAAACATTTCACATTCTTCCAAACTCCAAACAAAACTTTTTTTTCAATTTCCCATTTTTCAAACCAAACCAAACCAAGAACAATTTACAATGATGGAGCTCCACGAATAAAAATATTTTGAGTACAAGTTTAAGTTTTGACTCTTGACTGATATTAGTTTTTGTCTCAATTTCCTACGCACAAAATAGAATAAATCATGTACTTTTCGGGAGACATGAAGAATCAAGAATCAAGAAAAACTAATGTTCCTCCTATTTTTTCTATTTTTTGATATATTTTTAGTTTTATCTTCATGATGTTTTGTACACAGATTAAAGGTACATAAATATGATATGGAACATAATAAAATTGATATAAGAATAGGAGCTATTTTTTTAAGAGTCCTGTTTCCTGTTCATCACGGCTGTTTTACCTCTTTCAACAAAAAATGAGATGAAATTAAATGAAAAATGCTACAACATGTTGATGACAGACACACAAAAAACAACACAACAAAAAACAGAACGACACTTGACAATTGACAAAGCAGTCATGTTCGTCAGTAAGATAACATAACACGAAAGTAAATGGACCTAGAATCTCGAATCTAGATTCTAGATGATCCGTTTCAATATCAATAAGAAAAGTGGTGAAAGTACTAAAAAAAGGTTATACACTTGATATTTGATATGATGTTGTGCCGTCAGATTGACCGTGGAGAAGAATAGATGTATTTTTGATTCTTGATTCTTGATCCTTGACCAGAAGAGGAGAGCATAAATCAGAAAATCTTAAAAAGCCGGAACATGAACAACCTAAAAGAAGATGAAGAGATGAAGAGAAAGGGAGGAAAGAGAGAGAGAAAAAGGACAAGATGATATTATGGTTACATATGGCAACTTTATTCTTTATTGAAAAACGAAGGAGGAAAGAACTTGCCATGTCATTGAACATCCATGTCATTTTGGATTTCGGATTTTGGACCATCAAGTTGAAATAGAGTGATTTGATTTGATGCCTGGAAGAATGAAGACTTGAAGACTTGAAGACAAAACTTGATTGTGTATTTGTACGCATTTGTGTTTTGTGTTCTATGTGTGCGTGTGACTGACGCCGAATGAAATGAAATGAAGTCTGCTGCCCAGACTGACAGACAGACTGGGCCTCAATTTCTCTCTATTTGTGTGTGTGTGTGTGTGTATTTGTAGGGGACAAGCGAACCGACCAGACCAGAACAGACCAGAGCAAAGCAAAGCATACTGCAGCATGGCAGGGCAGGGCAACAAGGAGCTACTTTATTAAGTTTTCTTATGTCAACATCAGATTCAATCTTTGGCCAATTCTGCTATCAGCCTCCTCTTCTTCTTATTTTCTTCATCTTCTTTATTCATCCACTTCTTCACTTTCACTTTCCCTCACTCTGTCTTTCTCCTTTCTCTTCTTTCCTCTTTCCAAAACATCGGGCATTGAGAATCAAGAATCGAAAACGGAGAACGGAGAAGAGGAAGAGCAATTGCTTGCACACACACTATAAACTCACCATCAAACCGTCAGTAGTCAACAGTCGACAGTCAACAGACAGCATACAAAATACAAAAGCACGTCTATAATGCATACATCTTCCTTCAGCCTCAAGTCTCAAGTCGCAAGTCTCAAGTACGTGCTTCACTCTAACCTCTGGCACTTTTTGACTTTCCACTGGAAGATCCAACATTCAACATTCAAGCTTTAACTCAACCACCAAACACTCAGCACTGAATATCTGTATATGTATAGTCAACTAGAATAAACCAATAGTTCATGAATAGCAAGAAAATTGGAAGGAAAATGCTTTTTCATACCCAAAATTGTTTCTCTTGTCTTTTCTTGCTTCTTGCATGTCTTCGGTCTACTGTCTACTATCTACTCGTGTAATTGGAAAAGGTCAAATTTTCTTATTTTTTCCACAGTCCAGATAACAAAAGAGATAAGAAGAATATCAAATTACGGTGCATCTTGAATCTGGAATCTTGAACCTCTTTGAAGAATGTCTTTGAAGAATGACACATACAGATAAAACAACAAAAGTCATGAATATTAAATCTAATGATGCAAAAACATTCCTTATTCAAGCAAAGTTTTTTTTCGTTCTGTTCATTGCTCATTGGTCATTTTATAACTAAAAGTCGAGTACTTCATATAAAAACATTTGTTTTTGTCTGTTTTTACTGTGTGCTGAATTGGATTTTGTCGGTATAGAAATTTGGAACAGTACTCTTTTTGTAAACGTTTTGTTATCAAACAAACAAACATTTGCAAATTCCAAACAAGATCACAGAAACAATGAAAAAAGAGAAAACGTTTTTCGATTTTATAATTACGATGAATTTACTGATTACTGATTTTTAGATTTTAGGTTCCTCCGTATTTGAATTTTATGTGTTTTATGTTTTATTTATTATGTTTTATTATGGTCATTTAAAATTTAAAAAACTGATAAAAAACTAATAATAATATTGTTTATTATTATTATTGTTGATCCTCAACCTTCGACCGTCACAACAATCATTCATATTAATTATTATTAGTATACATTTTTAAAAGAAAAGATTTTAACTTTTGACCTTGCAAAATTTCAAGTATGGACGAAACGGACAAACCACAAAAACCTCGAACTCGAGCTCACGTTCCTGAAAATGGGATGTACTACACAATGCACAATGTTGAAAACAGTCTACCATTAATTCCAGTAAAACCAAAAATAAAACGAGGACCTTATGATAGTTTCCCAGCTAATAATAATAATAATAAGAATAATAATAATCAAAGTCTTTCTAATACTAAAATTAATAATAATAATAATAATGCAGACAGTCCAGTAAAATTTAAAGATCCTAGCAGAGTGTATAAAAATAATAATACTACTGCTAAAGAACTAGCCAAAGGGTTTGAAACTAAAGAATATAATAGGAATAATAATAACGTAATCAATAATAAAAAAAATTTAAAGCAACAAACAAAAGATCCTTTAGTTCCTGTTCCTTGGTTTTTAGTACCCTTTGCAAGTTTATCAACGGATCGAGCAAACGGAAGAGTTGCAAGAGTGTATAAAGTGGGACTGAGGTCACCTCAAGGAGTGTCAACTGACGTCTTTGTTATCTTTCTCATGCATCAAATTGTAATAGGAGCAATAGGTATGCTATTTTTGCACCCTATGTTTTTATTTTTATTTAAAAATACTCCAAAATATTATTTATTATTTACTTTTCCTTTTTCCTTATGTTTTCTAGGAGGTGTTTTCATAGGGTTAGAAACTGGATATTTATCTCTGGAACCACCTCGACCACCGACATCAGTAGCCGGTTCAACTGCTTCTCCTCTACCAAAACCTAGTATTTATCAAGCTAGTTTAACTGGAACTACTGTACTTTTACGAACGGCCAAAAGGGCTGTTGTTGCTGGGCTTTTATTTAATTTCCTCGAGAAAAATATTGAAGAAGTAATAAAAATACTGTATTTTATAGTTACAACAAACAAATATTACTATATTGTTTTGTATATTGTACTAAACATTCTTGAACAATTTCAACTTTCAACAGACTCGTAATAAATCGGATTGGAGAAATTCTCTGTACTCGGGAGCAATTTCTGGTGGTTTGTTTGGACTCAGAGGTTTAAATCTCTATCTTTTATTTCATTATTGAAATCTGAAATATCTATAATCTATAATAAACTAATAATAATTAATAATAAAAAACAAAAAACTAATCACAGGTGGTTTTAGGGGTGTTTTACTTGGTTCAGCGATGCTCGCAGGTATAAAAATAATCAATAATCATGATGCATAATAAAAAATAAAAAGGAGTAAAATATTAAATATTAAATACTTGGTGAAGTATTAAAAACCATCCAGTCCTGTTTTCTTTGCTTTTTCAACACAGGTTTTGGTGGAATGTCTGGTTTTTTCGATGAATTAAAAAGAAAAAATAAAGTCAAATGAAAAAAACTGATAAAAGATAAAATTATTATTAAAATACAGAGAAATAATAATAATAAAGAATAAATTTCACAGTATAATAATAAATAATAAAATTTGATACCTTTTTGCTTTGCATTTTAATGTCAAAAACATAAGGTTGATGAAGTTGTTTCTACAAAAAAAAGTCCAATATCTCTGTAAAGAATAAAAAAATGCATTTTGTGTGTCGCGTGCCGCTAGCTAAACATAAAGTGTAAACCGAACATAAACAACAATCAACTATCAGTCAACTTTGTGTCTCCAAAGATAAAAAAGATAAAGGAAGCAGAAACAGATAAAATAGTGGGTGCATATTGAACATGTATTATATTATTATTATTATTATACAATATACTTGTGCACTTTAACTTTTTACTTGGTCGGAGGTCGGAGGAGTAGGAGTAATTGATAGGTATCGATTCAACAACAATGTCATTAGTATTCCGCATAGATGAGAGGGATAGTGTCAGAAGGTTTTGGGCAAGGACTTGCTCCTAATCTAGTTTAAGGAGTTGACATAGACCGAGAAAGAGGAAGAGAACGAAAGTGAGAGGGGGCAAAGACATAATATACCAAACTCCCAAACTCACAAGCCACGATTGCATTACATTACATTGGCAATGGTGTGAAAAATAGAGACGCAAGACACACAATTTGGGATGAAATACAAATTCAATTACCCATCTCCTCGTTTTGTCTCTTCTTGTTCACCCCACGTCCATTCCCATTCCTTTTGTATGTATGTATTAAGTATTATGTATACCAACTACCAACTACCAACTCATTCACATTCTCATTCCAGGTTCTTAAATCGATTCCTTTCCTCCACCTCTTATTGTCTCAACAACATCGATTCCTCCACTTTCCTCCACAGTCTCATTGACACTGAACGAAAGGAAAATTGAAATGACACTGGAGCTGGAACTGGAACTGGAGATGAAGAGGGAAAGGAAAAGGGAGAAGATCCAAAATATAAAAAAAAAGTTGTGTGTGAATTGTGAATTGTATTTGGTATTTGTAAACCCACCCCTCGTATATATTACACATTACACACAACTTACAACTACTCTTCTATTCTATTATACATTACTTATACAGCAATATTCCAACTTCCAACACCCTACACATCTTGTATCGTCTTATACTAGATACTTTAGGTTATTTTATGTCATGTATAAGTACAGAAGATAGAAGAGAACTAGTAGTCATCCAAGTAAGTACATTCAACATTCACCATTCACATTTCACATTCTTTTACAAAATGGTTCATTAAGAACATCCCCTAATACCAGAGTAAATCTAAATGGTAGAGAAGCCTTCCTTATGATCCCAAGAAACATCTTTGAAGACAGGAGAAGAAGAAAAAAAAAGTATCCTACAGAATACAGAATGGTCGAATGGTCATTATTTACATTTTATGATCTTGTGCTCTGAATTTTTATAGACTTATAGACACAAGGAGGAAACTAAGGACTAAGGACATGCACTAAAATCTAAAATGTACACATTTACAAAATACTACTTCCAACTACCACCACCACCAGCATAAAACATATAAAACATCTAGTTTAAGTACAATATTACAACAAGAACGACTATAATAATAATAATAATGTTAAAACACCGTGTACAAAATATTATGTATTATGTACTCAAAAAGATCAACTATCCAAAATTCAAAATATAAACATGTTTTTTTCATGTTGTTATATTTCAGTACTTACTTACATCTTACATGAACATAATAATGAGCATCACATCAACATTTTATTCCTGTGTTAAAGGTTAAAGGACACCACCTGAAAAGATGATCAGTCAAATCAAAAAATTGCAATACGTTTACAATAATAATAATTGAGTATGCAATACGAATAAAATATAATAATGACTAAAATTAAGTAAGCTTACCGGAATAAGCGGAGATGGACGAACAACATTTAGTAAAACAGGCCTTTTTGTTTAATCCCGATATAAAATGCACAAAAAATAAATTGATCTTGAATCTTGAAACTTGAAAATTGCAAAAATTTCAAACTGAATAAAAAAAGTGCACAGTTGACTCAATGGCACTCCGCTGTTTTTTTATGTCACTTACGCAAAAATCTCAGTAAAAACGTTTACCGTGAAATCATTTCTGATTTCTGGTCAAATACTCAAATATATATTTGTTATGATACAAAATAAAAATACCTACAAACTACGAATGATTGAGAGATAAAACTGAGTTTGACATTTTTGGATTTCGAGTAAAAGTAACGAGAGTTACTTTTTTTATTGTTTTCCGTAAGTCCCAGTCAATTGAGTTTTTTATGACCTTTTCTTATGAACTTGGTCTTTTTTGTGAGTGTTTGGAATTTGGAAAGTTTTGAAACAGCTTCATCGTAGACACAGGTGTGGATAATCTTGATCCTCTTTTATTTTTTCTGTACTTTTTCTTTGTTGCATATACATATTGAAAATTGAAAACGCAAACCCCGACTTTCAGCATTCAGCAATCTCTCGGTCTCTTCTATATTTTCTAGTGTTAAACCTTATTTTTGTTGTGGAAATTACTTAGAAAAATCCAAAAATATTTGTCAAAGGTTTGTAGATTGTACATTGTAGATCCTAACAAAATAAAAGTTTCCAAATACTTGTCATTTTCTCGGAATTACTGTCACGGATTTATCCGAAATCCGAAATCTGATTCATTTTTATAGATAATTGCCCTGTAATAAAATTGAACCATTATGAATTATGATCCAGACTCAAGATGTAAAAACTAGTCATCTTAAATTACTTTTGAAAAACGCATTACGCGTCAGTGTGCACTTTTTATTTTATTTGATTTGTACAAAGTTATAAAATGGTTGGAATTCAGTTTCAGGACGGCATTCACGTGTGTACACATAGTTTAACATCTAACATAACATATTATTTGTCATTAGAAAATACAAATGTACACAAAATAAGGATTACAGATCTTGTACCTTGTGTATTGTGTCTTGTGCCTGGTCTGCAAAAATGTAAGGGGAAAATCGATGGTGTGTAGTTTACTGTTCACGGCTAAGGTATTTACTATTTACACTGTGAACTGTGAACATTGAATGAGTTTGCAGTGTGTGCATGTGCGTCTCATAAAAATGTAATATGTTGACAGTTGACGTAAGAACGACTTTTCCTTTTCTTCCAATTTCCTCGTGCTTTCTCCAGTCTACCTTTTGTTCTCTCGGTCCATTTTTATATTTGTACTTTGTACAAAGTACAAACTTACCGTCTGCTGTATCTTCCAGCTTTGTTTTATTACCCCCAACCCCCAACGGAGCGCGGGGAAAACGGAAAGTCTATCTACAGTCGATTTCTCGATATGGTGGCAGCAATCGGCATCAACTCAATGCTCAAAACTCAAAACTCCTATTTTGTCATAAAAGTAACATGGTAAAAAAAGCCCATTTTAAAACTGCTGTCACCAGTCTTCAGTCTACAATTACAAGTTACAAGTATTTAAGAAATGAGACAGGGGTAGAGGAAGTAAAATGTTTGGTTACATCTAATAGCCATTTCATTTTTCATTCCAATTTCCAATGAAAAGTTTGTCATTATAGTTTATAGTCATACGTCATACATAATATGAAAAGTATTCTTTTTAACCTGAATCTTGAATAAATGTAAGGGAAAGGAAAGCGGGAAACGGGAAATGGAACATGGACGGAGATAATAGGAATGAGTAAGGAGGATTGATGAGAATAGAATGAATTAAGAAAGAAGAATGAAGAATGCTCTCTTTAGTCATTATTGAATGGTTTATGGTCTATTGGAGAATGGAGAATGGAGGATGGAGAATAGAGGAAGAATGAATGTCGGGTGGAGGGAGTGGGGATAAAATTTTGTGTCTATATAAAATATAAAGACTGGAGGCGAGAGAATTGAATTGAATTGTGTTCAGAATTATTCAGTGCTCACAAGAAAAGAAAGAGAGCAAAGAGTCTCCAACGGATAATCATCATGATGAGTGTGATCATGGTAGAAAGTATAGAAAGTAGATTCTAGCTGGTGGATGTCATAAAGTTGTGAGGAAATTATAGAATTTTTTATTGACACTCAGATTCCTGTGTCACCCATTCACAAGTCTCTATCCAGCAGCCACCACCAGCACCACCACAAAAGAAAAGACTCCCCTAGACGGATAATTTTAAGCCATATTGGTCAATTTTCTATAGATGCATTCAATAAAATGTGGAGGGACTCAAGACTCGAGAATCAAGAATCCAATAGCCTTTTACTGTTCACTGTTTATACATATAAGTAATACGTATAATATAGATATGCGTACAAAGTGTGTGTGTGTATAAATATTGAGCATCAACTCTTATTATAAAGAACTTTAGATAATATAAGATATGATAGAATATATAGCACTGGGAAATATTATAGATATTATCCATAGCAGACTCTTACCAAACAGTAGTTTTGTCCAATGTCCATATCCATTGTATGGAAACTTTGCTAAATATTTCATATCATCAAAGATCAGAGGGGGTTTCCTTTTGTGTCTTGTTCTTTGTCCTTTGTCCGGGATTCGGGAAAACCCAACCAGCAACTGGCCATTTTCATGCACATTTTGTATTTTGTATTGTGTACTAGCTTGTTTTCCTTCTTCTGCACTCTATACTCTCTTCTCTCTTTCATTTCACACCACACCGCACCAAAGCAGCACAAATGACAAAAAGGATCCTGTCAAATTTCAAATTCAACTCATCATCATCACCACCACCACCATAAGCAGGGCAGACAAAAGTGCAACAGAAAGGAAAAAGAGGAGAAACTCTGTTTGAAAAATACGCTCATCATATTATAATGTGCGTGCTTGTAAAAAATTCATAGGATTCATTAAAATCTTCACAAACCCGGAATTGGAAAGAGGAAAGAGGGAAGAAGAAAAGGTGGAAACCGAGGTTCAGGTTTTTATCATTAAGCTTTAATTTTCATCCCTACGACCAGGAAAAGTTTCTTTGGTTCTTTTATTATTGCTTTTCCCAATTTGCTACATCAATATTATTATTAATATTATCATATTGAGCATTGAGCTACCACTCGCAAATCGCTAGTCCAAAATCCTAAATCCAAGCTCCATTAAAATTCTTCACATGAAGTTCTATGGACTCTTATCTCTTGTACAACAGATTTTGATTTTGATTCTGATTCTGAACACAGCAGCAAGCAGCAGTAGAAGGTGGGAGAAAAAATTAGTTTGTTTATTCACCTTCCCTTTTACACAAGAGTAATGTATAGCTTAGAGTTGCTGATATAGTTTTAGTTTACCTGGCGGCAGCAACGACAACAACAACAAATAAAAATAACAACTGGAATTTTCAAAACTTAATGCCAATCCCATGTAAAATGTATAACGCTAATCCCGATACCCAAATTCCGAGGTTTCATAGTGCAATGTGTAAATAAAATTCAGAATCCAACATTCAGAGGTGTAAGTTGTAATTTAAACTAAGCATCATTTATAGTACAAAAATGTTTTGTTGTAGAGAAGAAAGTTATTTTTTGTTCGCTCCCATTTGTCCAGTTCCCTGTTCTTTCTCAATGCTCTGAGCTCTGAGCTGTTAAGAGGAAAAGGGGAAACTTGACAAATCATTGGACATAAAAGGATATATTATAATATATAAGATGTGAGATGTGAGGTAAGGGTAACAATTTATGAGGATGTTAATCCTATTTGTAAGGAAGTAAGCCGTAAACTCTGGACTCTAGATTCTAGACAGCATTTCGTTTTGCTTTTCTTCTTTAGGTTTAACATTTACCATTTACCTTGTGACTTGTGAGTAATAACAAATAAAAAATAAAAGTACACACCAGCTTTTTAATCCGGCTATAAAAAGCTTTATAAAATGTAAGCAGGACAAACTGGCTGTAAAATGTACACATAATATCGTATTTTACGTATTCAAATTCTGTTCACTGTTTAATAATATGTGAAATAGTGTAAACTGTAAAATATAAGACTATTTGAGACACTATTTGAGTATTTCATATTGTATCGCGTGTGAAAACATTTGTACATAGATTTATTTCAATGATTATAAAACTTGTGCAAGTAAAATGTTTACAACTTTAAGCAGGTTGTTGAGAATTTGGAGTAGGAATAATACAGATAAAATTTTAAGCATCAAATGTATAGTATGCTATTTTGTATTTTGCACCGTTTAGCAAAATTTCCATGTTTTATTATAGCATAACCATTAAAATTCCGGATTCAGAATTTTTGGAATGCAATATGCTTAATATTTAATGTTAAACCGCAGAAACTTCTTTTTTCCAACCGTTTTTCCTTATAAATTCAAAGGGAAAAACTTGAATCTCCCCTTAAAAAATAAATATTACCCTAACAGTAACTGTGGTACTTAGCTTAGGATAGCCAATACTATAAGAATGGTGCGGTTAGGGCATATGGCTTCAAAATTGCAAGCAATGAGTGTGTCAATGTGCAGTGTGTATTTTTTATTGTACATTCTACATTGTACATGCATTCTTTCTCCTTGTATCGTGGAAACGTGACATGATTTTCCTAACTGTTTTAAAAAAATGCACAGGAATCACAAATACAGACGAGGAGAAAGCAAAAAGAGAAGACAAACCAAGAAAACAACGGAAATGTTGTAAACCTATTTTGTTTATTACATTGTTTCCGTTTTCCGTTCCCGTGAAACACTTCCCGAGAAATTTATTTTTCTCTTCTACCTTTTACATATACTGCGGGTACCTTGCACTTTTCTGGAGTTTTGAAATACATATGCACAATGCAAATTCATATAATATAAAATATAAAAATAAGTTATGCAGAAAGTAGAAAACACAAAAACAACACCTAACCCAACCCACGAGTCAACTGAAGACCCGCTTCATATTTCATATCTGCATTTCACACGTCAACCTTTTACCTTTTACACAAATTTTCCATTTTCCGTCTTTACTATTAAAAATGAGCCGAGACTGCAACAAATAATCGAGAAGGAAATTTGAAATATTCAATGACATTTAAAAACAAATGACCAAAATTATGTATAATTATTATCTTTACTACTGCTTTCGAAAATCAAAAAGTTTATAAAAATAATATTAAAGATGCACTTTGTGTATTTTCCCAAATTTGATAATGCATTGATTTCAAATTTCAAATTTCAAAAAGAGAGAATGAAACCTCAGTCCGCCGTTTGTCATTTATCATTTGTCATCCTGTGTATTATATTATTAATTATTATATTATAAAATGTGGGTAACATTCAAAAGTCAAAGTGAATGAAAAATGAAAGTGATCCTTGTTTGTTTGCATTAGCGTAAATTGTAAGTTGTAAAGTGAGTTGTGTGTGTAATATCCACAATCCACAATCCACACACTACACACTGCACGTAGGTACTTTTATTTTTGTGGATTCTGGATTGATGAAAAAAGGTAGAATAAATTTACTTAAGTGGCATCTGTGTGTTGTGAAAGATGTAAAGTGTACATAATGCGCGTAAGTAAGTACACATATGTACAATATTGTATTTTGTATTGCGTGGATGTGTGACAAAAAGAGAAAAATACCCCAAACAAAAACTTGGTACACAATTGTACTTTGTGTATTCTGTATTCTATCTTTCTAGTCCTACCTCTACAATCTACACTCTCCAACACAAGTCCACTAAATAGACAGCGAATTGAAATTGAACAAATCTAGCAGCATAAATAAAGGATCAAACTGTCAACCGACCTTTCATCTGTGTAATTCAGTTAGTGATACACTGTGAAACTGAATCCCATTTGTGATGGAAACCTTTCTGTACTCCTTCCTCTCTCCTCTGTTCTCTACTTTGAACATTGAACATTGAACATTGAGCATTGAGCATTGAGCATGTTTGTGTTTTGTGTGTGATATATATACGTCTCATTCTGTACTTGTGCATTAGTATACCGTATTTTCTATTCTCTTTGACGAGGCCAGGCCAGGCCAAGCCAGGGAAATGTCCCCTCATTTTATCAACTAGTTACTCGTAAGTCAGGCAGAAAAGTATACTTTAGACTTTATACAAAAGTATAGAATCTATAATTCAGCATTGAGCATCACCAATGGAAAATACAAAATAGATATCACAGAAAAAACACAGAGCCATTTCTCAAAACATTCAAACTTGATTTGTTTTAATGACGCCATCTACTGACTACTCACAAAAGCTAATTTTTTATTTATTGATCCAATGGCAGACTACAAAGGTCCATGAAAAAAGTAGTGAATAAATTCAAATTTCAAATCGTAGTAACCAAATTTAGGGTTCAAAATTATCAAAAAGCCCAAAGCAAAAACACAACAAATGACAAATAAATTCAATCACAAACAATTAATCAGTCATACACAAAATTAAATTAATCATATTAAATAGAAAATAGAAAAAAAAACACAACTGAATACTCAAAAATTCACGCCATTCTACTGATAAATTAGAGCCATAGTGTACATTAGAATCAATTAAATTAGTTATTAAACTATTCGTACTATTATGATTTCTATAAATTAAGGATTGTATAGCAAGTTGCCGTAATTCGTAAAAGTTTTTAACATTATTTTCTTTTTATTTTCATTTTTATTTTTACAGCTGTGATTTATAAATTTAGTAATTAATTAAACAGGAAAATAAGTTTGATGGTTGAGGGTTGGGGGTGAAGGAAAAAAGGAAAAAGATTCTTTTTTGCATATTCAATATTGCTTTTAATGAAATTAGACAGTAGCTTGTCAACTTTGAACTCGCCGAAAAAAAAATGTTTTAACGTGATTTCTTCATCAGGAATCAGGATCACCATCAAAAAAGCTTGTTTCAGTGAATGCAACATGAATTTAGAGTACGGAATATGAAGCATGGAGTGTGGAGTGCGGGTGTCTGAAACGTATCTACAGATTTCCATATCCTTTGACCGTTTTCAGGGACCATCTGCTTCATTTTCCTAAATAAACATTAGTGTTGCTTGTCATTGTCATACATTTGACATTTGGTGTTTCATATTTAGTATTTTGTCTGCTCCTTCCACCGAATAACTGAATGAACAATGTACAATGCAGAAAATATAAACGCATTGTTTTGCTCCTGTTTCTAACTTAGCTCTTAGGTCTCTCATATTATTCGAGATTGAAGTGTACGATACATGAGCTATGATATTTAATATTTATGTTTTATGTTGAGTGGACTGGTAATTGATCCATGTACATTGTACAGATGTGCATTGTGCATTTATACTTGATGCTTGGAACTGACACATCTTTCCATTTATAGGCAATTCTTGGTTATTGTAAATTCTAAGCATGAGCTTGAATTCTAATTTTGAAAGACTTGATTAAGATTTTAACTTTTTACGTCCTTTCCCCCTGCAATTAAATAGTATAAATACAACATGCACAAACTGCTCATCAGATCAGAGATAAACACATTTCGACAGAGTCCCAACACATTTCTGCTCTGGCTATACATTTCGGCTATGGCTACACATTTCGGCTATGGCTACACATTTCGGCTATGGCTACACATTTCGGTTGTGGCCATGTTCAGTCATCATTTACCTTAACGCTCAGAAGCGACGCTTAGGTGTCAGGTGCCAATTATACTTGCACTGTGTTAACTAATATGGTTAAAATGTGAGGAGATGAGGGAGATACATTTATATTTTGATTTAGTTGTAGAGAAAAGATCGATAGATTGCAATTGATGCGTTTCCGTTTTAGTTCCCGTTTCGTTTCCATTTCCATGAATGGGAGTAGTAGACTTGCTCTTTTAATGTTTATTGACTATAGGAAGTTGGTCATAAATGTACAGGATAAACTTGAAAGTAGTTGTGCTTTTATATATTTACATTCAGCATTGTCTTTTTGACTTGCGGATTGAGATTTTAAAGGGGAAGTCAAATACTGGAGTCGCTCATTCTAAATTCTAAACAATTTCCACTCCCGTAAAAGACAAAAGATTCAGTGGAAATATATCTCTCGCGTTCACAGTTTTTAATTATGCAGGATGCAGGAGTTTTCAAATCTTTCAATTACTTTTCTTTACATATGGTGTCTCTTTTGTTTCATCACTGAGCTGAAGGTATATCAGTTTCAGGCAATAAAGTTGAAGCACCTGAGATCTCCTGTCTCGATTGGATGTTGAATTTTATTTGAAATCACTCAGTTTCTCCCCGACTTCCTTATGCATACGCAAATATAAAAAGACGTTAAAAATAATACAATAGACAATCTTATATAAAACAAACACCATCGAGGATTTCATTATCTTTTGTGTTTTGCTATGTCTTGAATATTATACCATATAAAATGTAGAAAATTGGAAAATTGGGAATTATAGTCGTACGTCGTCACCCTGTCACCTTCCGGCTAGATCAACTTTTCTCTTTTCTCCCTCTGCCCTCTGCGTCCTGGTGCGGTGCGTCCCTTTTGTCTTTATTTATTATTCGCCCTCAGTCTCTACTCTTTACAGTCCTCATGTACATAATGCAGTCTTGAGCTTGAGCTTCCCTCTTCCTCATAAATAACGTGGAGAACAAAGGCTTATTAAGCCTTCTCTATTCTCTATTCCGTATTCTGCCTTCTGTTCTCTGTCGTCAACTTGTTTTGTTGTGGTGATTGGTCTGGTCTGCAATCCGATTTTGTGGTGAATGAATTGGTGGATTTCATTCCATTGGTTGGTGGTCTATGCGGTTGTTATTTGTCGTATAAGAATAATAATGAAATCATTTATGTGTTAGATATTAACGGACGAGGGACGAGAGATGCTTGCAAGCAGAAAAAGTAAAACATGCCAAAATGCAAAATGCCAATCCAATAAACACTGAATCGATATGATAAATTTACACGACAGAAATCCAGGAACCATGAAATATGACAGTTTTTTCTGAACTCTACATAAACGTTTAACGTACGAAATATTCAGCCATCAAATTTAAAATGGAGTAATAATAATTTCCTCCAAAAAGAGGTATATAAAATAGATGGTCCAGGAACTTTGGGCATCGGGAATCGGCATCACATTTTACTACTGTGTGTGTTTTGTACATGCTTTACATTTTACGTTATATACAGGATTTTTTGCTCCTCAATATATTCTTTTTGAAAAGAAAATACAGAGCAGGGGAAGTGAGTGTAATGTGTGATGTGTGTGAGTGTGGGTGGTTGAGTGTTGAGTGAGTTGATCCTCGATGCAAGTTAATTTGAGCGTCGGTAAGGGAAATTGAGGATATTGGATTACGGAATACGGAATACGGAAAATGTATGTAGTTTATCTTTGGGAATTTGACTGACTTTCTCATGTTGATTTAGAATTTAGAGAGAAGGAGAAAAAGAAGAAATGGGGATGAGGGAGAAAATAAGCATAGGATTTTATTTTATATATTATATATTATGTCTGTACCCTGTTATTTGTTATGCATTCACCATTCCCATTTTTCCCTATAAATGAAAATGCGGAAGTGGAAAAGTGTAGAGTGCAAAGTGTAATGTGTACTATAAGATGCACAATGCACAGGCGAGTAAAACTAAGTGAGTAAGTGACATTGCTTTGGGAGTCCCAATCCAGTGACAAGTGACAAGAGACAAGACATATCTACTCAATATACAATATACTCATCGCCTTCGTCAGTTCCCCTGCTCATTTCTACTTTCAACTTTCTACTGCCCCTCTCCTTCTTTCTCTTTTTTGCTCTTTCTTCTTCTTCTTCTTCTTCTTCTACTTTTTCTTTTAATATATTTTGGGACGAGAGACGAAAGTCTTATGAATTCCCAATAGAGGACAAAGGACAAGGTACACAATACACAACACACAGAGCACACTTGCTTCTTCATATATTCCTCTTTCATCAACTCTCTTTCTCTTTCTCTGTTCGATTTGGTGACAAATAATATCGTACTTTATGTGCAAACTCTATCTTTATTTTTTCTCCCTTTCTTTACAATTTTATTTACTGTGCGTAGTTCGTAGTTCGTAGTTCGTAATGCCTTGAGCTAAGCAAAGCTAATAAATATACAAAATCCACAAGGAAGGAACATTTCTTATCTTATTATCATGGTTTTTTTCCGTTTTTTCTTCGCCTTTTCCTTTATTTGTCTACTTTGAATTTGACTCTGACTTTTTGTCTTGCCTTGGGGCGCTTTATTTTATAGGAAATAGGAAATTGGGAATTTAGCTGTACTTGTATTTTATTCATGTTTTATCGGTTTAACGTTTGATTGAATATTGAATATTGAATGTGTTGCTACTACATCTTTTTTTTGTTAGTCTCATTGAGAATTGAAAATAAAGCTTTTTCTATTTATTTATTTTTCTTGATTGATTCCTTGGTACTTTTTTTGGAGATCCAGTAAAAAATATAATAATAAGCATGTGTAATGTGTATTCTGTATTAAATGAGTATTTTGCCAAATGCCAGGAGCAAAAAAGAGTGGAAAAGATGTGAAATGTGAACGGAACGAAATTCAGCTTGGTGTAAAATAAAAATGTGTTACCTATGTATAGTTATATTCAAAATTCAAAATGAGGGTCTTATAATAAATATTTTGTGTATGAAATATGAAATATAAAAGGTACTCTTTTCCTTTTCAACATCATGGTTGTCGTCAAAGAGTGACAAATAGGAAATGAAAATTTGACTGGGTTCCTTCTCCATGCTCAGCGTTCAATCTTGAATGTTTAATGTTCATGTTGATTCTTTTCCCACTTGCAAAAACCCTACTGGTTTTGAATACAAAATTCTTAGATGGAGAATTACTCTATTATGTATTTGGCATTTGGATGGAGAATTGAGAGTGAAGAAAACAGACTGGTTTCACTGTAGACTGGGAGACTGAGCGACTCGATACTCGAGAGAAAATAGGAGGAGGACGGAAATAGGAAAGAAAGAGAGAAGGAAAAAGAGAATGAGAGACGTTGGACAGCATTTTAATGAGTTGAAGGAATTGAGGAGTTGGTATTTTAGTTTGGATTCCCATAATAAATAATAAGTCATCTATATTGAAACTATGTGTATTTTTTATACCTACCTCCAAAAGATATTATATTCGTATATGTATAATGTATATGTATTATGTATACAATATACATACATTCCGCAAGTATTGACTCAACTCTCTAGAGTCGATACAGAAGACACAAAACAGAGAAAGTCTGTATACACCATTTTATATTTTATTTTGTATGCCTATGACATCCTCAAGTTAAAATTAAAATCCTTTCTCTTGTGAAACTTTCTTTTCCAGTACAATATCAGTAGTTTTCAGTTTTTATAAATTTATATGCGACACATCCTCTGCATTAAACCTGATATTGGTTATCCAAACTCGAGACATAATATATTGTCAACTGTAAATTGGGAAAAAACTTTGTGAATATTTATTTTATTTTTTCCTTTGATTAATAACGATCAACAATGAACAGGGTCTGGTTTTAGATGCTTTAGTTCATGAAAGATCAAAATTTTAAAGTCATTTCAACTTCCGAGTTCCCAGAATTGAAAACCAAAAATAATAATAATGATAATAATAATAACTATTATTCTTTTTCGCTTAGCTTAACTAGTTTTATAGGAACCGTTTTGGGTAGTTTTGTCAATTACGATTGACAAGGTAAAGTTACTATAGTTGTATGTTGTATGCATTATGCATTGATTTTAATTTTTTGATCTAAATAAAAGTAAAGAGCAATTTTTCACTTTTCACAGCTCACTGCATTCTGCATTCTGCATTATATATTAGAAATTTAAATTTTAGTCTGGGGCTCAGGGTTCAGGGGGTTTAAAATTTAAACTACAGTAGCAGTAACTACTAACTACTAATTGACAATTGACTCAATCAAAATTGACCGTGATGGCTTCAAAAGCAGTAGGATTGACAATAGATGTAAATGATGGCAGAAAGGAGTTTTTTAAAAAACTTTTCCCAACAGCCTTATTCGGAGGACTTGGTAAAGAGTGTAAACAATTCCATTTGCGTTTTACATATTTACATATTACTGTGTAGCTGAAAAGTACTTTTGAATTTTGATTGAGAAAATGTTTGACTAATTAATTCTTAATTCCTGATAACTCAGCATCCGTTCTCCTCCTCTACTACACAAACGGGAATGAAACGACAAAGGCGACTCTTTGGCAAAGATTTGGTTTCGGTTGTCTTTTATACCCCGGCTCCAGATTTCTCATCGACTTTGTAGGCATATTTTTTAGTTGTTTATTTATGCATCTTACTTTGGCATTGATGTAAAATATGGAATATGGAATATACGCAGAGTTTGAATTTTGAATGTAAATTTTCTAAAAATGAATTATTATTATTTTTTACATCTAGACTTATTCCATCCTAACCAATGAACATTTTTCAAGCAGTTCAACAGTCATTTTGTTTTCAGGGGTGATTTGTGGATTCGTTTTAGGATCATATGGTACGTGCTATGTATGATGTATGATGTAAGGTATAAGCGCTTAAATCTTAATCTTTAACTTTTTATCAATAATAAAAATAATTTTTACGAATAATAATAGCAGTTAACAGTTGACAGTAGACAATAATCAATAATGAATAATTATTACTGATTCTGTCTGTTTTCTGTTTTCCATTTTCCATTCTAAATTTTTTAAAAATAGGGAGTAAGCCTCATCAAGTGATCAGTGCTCTTGCTTTTATCATCGGAGGCAGATGTTTAGACAAGGCGATTGAAATGGGTGATAGATGAGTGATGACTGATGATACCGTGTGTAAAGCACGGAGCGTGGAGCATTCAAAGCGATTATTATATTCAATTTTCAATACTCAAACCTCAGACAACTGGCATAATATGGCATAAATAATAGCAGAGAACAGAAAAATTGGGTAAAAAACATAAAACACAATGCTGATGAAATGCAATAAAAAATCAGTGTATTCAAGACTCAAGACTACAGAGAGCCCAGTGTAGAGAGTAGAGACTAGGCATGAGGCTTTCTGGAAATTTTGAAATTTCAAGTAAAATGTGTAGAGGTTTTCTGGAAATTGAGTTAGATTCGGGAAACGAGGAGTAAGTAGAGTTGACCAGAAACAGAAAAGGAGAAGAGAAACTTTTCATGATAAACAAGTTTTCTTCGAGTTTGACATATGTATGTACAATGTGCGGAGTATGGAGTTACGGAAGTCTGGAAATTATTTAAATAAACCTTGATTTATAACCGGATTTGGGATAACTCGTATTTCGGATTCCGGAGTCTGGGTAGCATAATACACGATACACGATGTACTTGTAACTTTTCACTGTACGCAAATGTAATTCATAATCTATCATGTACAATATGCGGTCCATGGAAAAGAAAATGGGAAAAAATAAGCCACACAGCAAGCAGCATGAGGCTGATCTGGGCTGGACTGAGCTGATAGTTGAAAAAACATATAAAAGAAAAAATGCCATTTTTTAGTCATGGTTCACTACGCGGCGTCTTGAGATCTTGAGTTTTTTCGCCTTTTCTCTTCCCTTGCCAAATTTTACCGTTTCTTGTAGATTTGGAGAGTTTAGAATATAGTGTGAAGGAATTGGTTGAGTGTCGGATGTCTGATAAATTTTTGTCTCCATTTCACATTTCATCACAAATCCAACATTCCCTGTTCATCCCGTTGCCTACACTGTAATAATAATATGCTCAACATGCCAATGCCTTTGACTTCTGACTTGTGATGAAACAAGAAATAAGAACAAATGTTCAAACTTTTGTTGAAAATTAAGAATCAAGTTTTCTATTTTTGTTTGTCCTGGTGCAAAACTTTGATTATTTTTCATGTAATTTGCAATAGGTAGATAAGTGTTGTTCAATTTTATTAAGTATTAAGAAATTTGAGTCTGTGTTGTGCAAAGTGGTAGTGGCTATCGTTAGGTCGATGCTTTGTTCACTGTCGTGTCTTTCTTTGGCATTGACAACAAATTTAGTGTTTTCATATTTCTTCCATTTTTTCATACAAATTTGACATATATCGAATTCTCGGATGATTATACTTTGTATTTTGTATCCTGCATTCAGAAATCAAGAACTTCTCCAGATAAATGCTCCTCCAGAAGAATGGCTCCAAGTGCAAAAATTAAAGCACCCACAATAACATGAGGTCGAGCTCCTATGTCATATTTCATATTTTATTTATTATTCCATGACAAATCATAATAGTTTATAGTTTATAGATTTAAAATTTCAAATGTGCATCTTCAACTTCTACTATAAGATCTAAAATCTAAAGCATCATAATATTGCTATATGTTCTATAATATTGTGCACTCACCCCTTGAACCAAAATAAATCCCACAAATAGCTCCAGTAAAACAAGTGACAAAAAATTTATTCGGGACGTGCTCACTCGTGGCCAGCCAGTAGCTCTATAAAAATAGTTGTTTGTTTAGAATTTAGAATAGAGTGTTAAAAAATATTAATTTTTCAAAGTCATCGTATTGAGTATTGAGTATTTTGCTACATACACAATCAAGGATAAATCTTGACAAGGGATATGCAACTGCTCCAAGTGCTGCCGTTGTACCGATTTCCGTGATGCTACTAGTACTTCCATCGAAACCATTCAAGAATAAAATTGCCACTGAAGCTTCAAAAGTCAAATCAAACAGTTTGAAATCAAAATCAGACGGCGGATAATACAAAAGACAATAGATTGTAGATTAATATAATAATTCCTAAGTAGTAAATCAAAACTCTTCAAAATTTAATAATGTGGGTAAAATTTGTAATAAGCAATAAGTATACAAAGTATAGAAAATAGAAAGTTACCAAGTCCACCGTAGAGTGCAGTTGGAAAGAGTTTTTTGAAAAACGTCGTCCTGTCATCGGACACATCTATTGTGAGTCCTAAGGCTTTTGAAGTCATTGTCAATGTTGAGGCTGAAACTTGGAATCTACGATTTCCAACTTGTACTTGATAATCCAGTTTGAAGATTTACAATAATTACGGTTTTCAATTTCAAATTTAGACTTTACGAATAGGAAAACAGGGGGAAAATGCTAATATTTTGAATTTTTGGGATCCATCATTCTTAATTTTGAGTTTTAAATTTCTTGAGCAATGGTCAATGGTCAATGATGAGAAATGAGAAATGAGAAGCCGGAAAAATCAGTCCATTTACATTTCAGATTCTGTACGTTGCGTTGTGACTTGTGACTGGTGAGTGAAAAGTGAAAAAACGTTTTTACAAGAGCCAAGAGCTTATATTTGGAAATTTAATATTGTTTGTTATTTGTTATTTCATTTGATTGCTTATATTTTATCCCGTCACCGTGGAAAAGTTTTTTTAATAATAATTATTCTTTTTTTACATGTGTGTGTGTGTACAGAGATTACAGAGATTATATAAAATTCAAAAATTTAAAATCTTTTATTAAAGGTTTGAGTTTAGATTTAAAATAGCTGCCGCTAAATTAGCATTTTTTGGACAAAAATATCCCTCGTTGCTAAATTTTACTCTAATAAAGATATTCCATGATAATTGCCCCGAAGCCAAAGGTCAAAGCACTGACAGTTAATTCTGGCTCTCTGCCTACATACAGAATACAAATACACATGCACAGAAATGCAAACAGAAGTTCAGGAAAAGTGTGAAATAAAAGGTAAAATATGAGACATTAATCAATTTATACGAAAAGCCAAAAGCCATGCTAATTTGATGCTAGTTAATACGCATGTAAATACCTCTGGTGCCAAAAGCGAGACCACAGCAGGCACCACCAAGACCCGAGACGACAACGTCACTTCTCAAGCAACCATTTGTTATGAAGGAGTACATCTGACGATCAAAACAGGAAATTCAAAATACAAAGCACATGATTAAGTTGAGGATGTTCGAGAATAGACACTAAGAATTACGAATTTTATTATGAAATGAATGATTATGAATTATGAATTATGAAAATGTAATGTTTAAATGCTCACATAGTCGATACAAAATCTGGACAGTGGGTACATGACTGCACCGATAATAAACCGACGGATAGTGAGATAGACCGGGTTACAACTACTTCTTCCTTCATCTCGACACTTTCCAATCACATCCGTAAAGTTCATCAGCACGACGCCCGCTAAAATACAATAAATAAAACGAGCATTAACCTATGTACTGATTACTAATGGTTAAGGATAAATAAATCAACGTATATTATTCTATAAAATCTGCAAAGAAAGTTTCAAACTTTCAAAGGGTAAAAAGTAAAAAAAAAAATAATGATGGTATGAAGTGATTATCAAAAATCAAAGATCAAAATAGGGATTTTACCAAAACCGCCATAGAGTGTGCTGGGAATGAATTTTGACAGATATGCTCGTCGTCCTTGAGCAATAACTTCGTCGGCTCCACAGTCCGAAGCCATTTTAGACTATTTTCCCGCTATTCCTCAAGCCTCGGAAAGCTTTTTGTATACTTTTTAATTTTGACAGTCCTCATGTTTCAAATTTTGATGGAAGGAGATTTTCATTTCACATTTTTTATTTTCTGTGACGGATTTTGAATTTTGCGTTTCGTCGAATAATGAATGGTCAATGGTCAATGATAAAAAATCAAAAATTGGCTTGCAAGCCAAACAAAAAGTGTTAAAAAATTTCAAACACCAGATTTCCTTTAATTTTACGAGGGAAGAGGGAACGGTTGAAAGTTGAAAGTTGAAACCCGGGAGTTACTGTTTTTTGTTTTCGAATTTTGACTTGAATCTGGAAAGACTTTTGGGCAGGACGTTTCCATGACCTTTGAATTTAATTTCCTCAGCAACTTGACAAGAACTGCAGTTTTACCTGGAATCTGTGCAATCACGAATCACGAATACAAAATGTACCAATTTCCAACCTGCGTATACAGTGAAAAGATTCCACAGTCAGTTCAACGTTCAACATCGTCTTTCATTGTAAATGCGTAATGTACATCTTCAGTCTTGAGTTTTGAGTGTACATATTTTCCAACCTTTTTGACTGTTGAGTAAATTATCATTAAATAGAGTGTCGAGAGTCTAGATTTTCTTCGGATTCGGTTTCGGCTGAAATGTTCCTTGAATAATTACCCAATGTTCTACAGACTGCATATTGCTTTATGTCTCTTTCTCTCTCTCTCTCTCTCTCTTTGTATAGTCTCAACTCCCAACGGAGAAATTTTTCCTCTTCATTGAGTGCTGAGTACCCCGATCTTGTGTTAAATGCTAAACTACCAACACGTCAATCTTTTTGAGCCTCCTTACAAAATGTACAATGTACAGGGAGCATTATTACACTTTTACTATCTATTTCTCTCCTTCTTTTGGATGGGGAACAGTCTACAGTCTACACCTTTTTGTCAAGTGGGTATTTAGTAGTTAGTAGTAGTTAAATACTTGAATGGTGCAATCTTGGAAAATGCAGTAATGGCTCTTCTGTTTCCGCTCTGCCTCTCTGAGCTTGTAATTTACTGGTAAAGTAAACTGTGAAAAGTGTAGTGTAGAAAAGATACCTTTACGTAATTCACATGGTCTGTAAACTGTAAACTGTAAATCTGAATTGGAATTGGAATTCAAATCTGAGAGCTCGTTAATCATTCCTGAATGTTCAATGTCCGTCGATTCATTTCCTCCAAACATTCTTCAGAGAATGGGAAACTCTGCCTGAGATTCAGATCCAAATCCTGATCCAGACGACATTCGTGTTGAAGACAAAGTTGATTATGGGGAAAGTATCCCTGTTACTTGTCACTTAAACATACCGAATACCGACATTTCATTTCATTACAAATCTCAAGTCTCAAGTCTCAAGTCTTCACCCTCCTCCTCATTTTCATCCTCCTACACAAACACAAACACAAGAAATCTAAAACATAAAACATAAAATACAGTTCAGACTTCCAATTCTACATTCTACATAAGTAGAGTATTTATATTTGATACACTTTATGTAAGTATCTAAAATCCCCATCATTTTTCGATTCGGCTCCTTCTTTCTTGTTTCTTCTCTCAACTTTTCTCACCTCCTATCCAATTACCCATTACTCATTTTACATATCAAGTCTTTTTCCTTTAATTACCCCGCTCCGTCCTCCATCTTCTCTCACTTCTCACTTCTCAGTCTTACACTAGACACTAGAGCATATTATACTATTAAACTTTTTCTCGCACTTTCATTTCACGCTGTGACAACTCTAACGAAAAACGAAAAAGTAAAAGCAAAGAGACAGAGAAAAAGAGAGAAATGAAATTCCATGTTAATTCTCCGTGTAATACAAAATACAAATTTGTCCATTCTCCATTCTCCTGTGTCTGTGCGCTGTGCGGGAGAGGAGAGAGGAACTTGTAACTTGTAATACGATCCGCTCCTTAAAATCCCCCATCATCCTTTTTACATAATGCATATTCTGTAATACACACACAGTCTCACTATCCACAATAATATAAAATATCAAATACAAGTTACATGTGTAGGAAAATTAAACAGAAAGTTTAGATCCAAGTGATACTGGATATTGGATATTATGCACTTTGCACAGGGAGCGATTTAAAAGTTGCAACATTCTTTTGTGCATAATACTCTCAAGTCTCAAGTATTAAATAAGTATTGGTATTGCTATTGAAATTGAGGCAGAATGCAGAATGCAGAGGGGATCGCCTTCATCCAAAGTTTCAAGTTGTAAAGTTGTTTCCATTTATTTGGTTAGTTTGCCCTTGAAATTCAGACTCAGGTTCAGATTCAGATTCGGATGAAAAGAGAAGGAATTCAAAATTCAACAGGATGTAAATGCATTTGAATTTTTAGTTCATCAAATACAAAATACATCTACAAGATGCATATTGATTTATAATTAGAATTCAGAATTTATAATTGAATACTGGAAGCTGGAAAAGAAACTTTTATTAGCCGAATATATTATATCAGGCAAAATTAAAAGTAAAAAGGGACAAGATATAATATTATTGTACTGGAGTTTAGTAGTAAGTTTATAGTTTATAGCTTATGTCAAATTCTACGAAATACGAGATAAAGGACATTTTAGATTTTAGACTGTCAAAAAAATGACTAGATTAGATATCAGAAATCAGAAATAAGAAATCATAATTTAAAAGCATGACATGAAACATAAAAAAATGTCATTGCAGTAGATTTTTGCTTGAGACAATTAAAACTTGTCTTGTAGCAAGAGAGTGTCACCGTTATTACATTGTGATTGTAAATTGTAAGTTTAGAATTTTCCATATTCCATACTTCATATGACACATGAAATGTGGAATAACATTGTATAAAGTGGATAGATAACTTGCTCAAAAGTGCACTGTAAACTGAAAAATTGTAGTAATCGTCCAAAAATTACGCACCCCTTTTGATTTGTGATTTGTGATAGGACACGAAATCTATTTCACGTTTTACATTATTTTATGAAATGTGAGAAGCAAATTAAAATGTTGTGAATTGTAAACTTTTTACAGATAGATTGTACATAATACATAATTTATGTATCACAAAAAGTTGAGAGTATAATTTCCTTCCACGAGCTTTGTGATCATATAAAACTTTGTTTTTCATTTGCTACTTCTTTTGAATCAATTACAGTGATAAACATTATAATGGGTAAGGTTGACTGAACATAAAAAAAGTAAAAGTAAGTGACATATGACACAAATAAAATGTAGGGTCATTTCATTTTTTCATTATCTATTGTCTATTTTCTATTTTCCATTATCCACCATTATAGATATTTGCTTTATGCAATCAACTTATTTAGAGTGATTCATATTTCATACGGCACTACACTGTATTATAAATTATAATAAATAAATACCAGTATCATTCGAGTGTTAAAAGTACTGCTTTATTCCCGATTCCCGATAAGTGTGAGTGCAGGGTAAAGTGTAAAGAGTAAAGAGGAAAAAGACTTGAATCGGGGGTTGAGGGATGAATGATGACTGACTGTTGCCGAGGAGCGAGTGTTATGTGTAATGAGTGTGAGATTTTATCGATATGATTATTGCCTTGAATACTGTGGACTGTGAGGACTTTGGCCAATTTACAAGATACAAGTATACTCAGTACTCAGCACTCGGCATTCAGTATCAAGTAGATTGGAGATCCTTTTTTGTTCAAGGGTTGAGATTTAAGATGCATGGAAAACATTTTATCCCCGACACAGAAAGGATGCACACTACTTAATACACATTACACATATTGTACATTATACATTATGTTCAAAAGATTCAAGATAAAAGTTGTCGGTAATCCGTTTTAATCAGCTGTAATCATCAGTAATCGAGAATTATTATTCCACATCACGCCCTCTCCATTTCTCTTTTTACTCTGTCTACTGTCTACAGTTCTACACTCATTGTCAGACTGCATCTCTTATGTATGCACATGGGCATTTAGTGTATTTAGTATTTAGTCCATATTCATTCACGTTCTTTCTTTCTGTCACCATTCACAATTCACAGTCCCTGCTCCTTATTCCTATTCCATTTCACACAACAAACAACATGTTTTATTTATTTCCTTCACATTATATTCTGCATTGTGCATTGTGAATGTATCTCTGCATCTTCTTATTTGGAAATGTCAACATCTGTCCCATTAATCATTAATCATATTGCACTCTGTACTCATTGTGCATTCTGAATTCTGAAGGTTGGAGTGTTATTTACTTAATATTTTACCCTGTACAGTTTATACATGTTTACCATGATGGAAAAGTTATTACAGAAAGTTACAAAAAAGATGTGATTCAGAATTCACAATCCAAGTCTTTTTTGAAGTTGCATATTATTGATAGTACAGCCACTATTTTTTCTTTGTAAATTTTGAATTCGGAGGCAGGAAAATTAAGAAACAATGAGTATATATGAGTATTTATAGTACTGAGAATAGTTAGTAATAATTAGTTAAAATATCTTCTACAATCTTCGATATACATTGTACACACATGCAGGATGGAGGATGAAAAAGCTCGGAGGTCATGCTTGATAAAGAAGGATTTAAAATTCAAAGGAATCTTCATGTTTTGTACTTTCTTTGTTTTTTTCTCCACTCTCCACCCACACCAAACAGCAAACCAAACCAAACAGAAAAGAACAGAACTATGTCATGTGCATGTGTTGTGTTTAAAGACGGTAGACGTTCATTCATTCATTCCACTGAGCTCACTCTCTGCGTCCGCAGTTGAGAAGGTAATTGAGAACTGAGAGTGAGTCTGACTTTTTTATTGTTTTGGATTTTGGATAGAGTATTGAGCGTTGGGTACAGTCTCAAGTTTTGTGGACTGTTGGCTGTTGACAGAGGAAACTTTGTCTGTTTTACTACTAACATGTTTAAAGATCTTGTGCTTTATTCCATTTACTCACTTGTTCTTTTTCAGGTTCTAAATTGTTTTTCAGTACTTGTGTGTTCTGTGTTTCTTCTTTCTTCCTCTAATGACCTACATTTTTTTGGTATTTTGTTCAATGTGTTATTATTACTAATGTTGCGGCTTGCGGCTCCACTCTTGTTTTCTTGGTCACAAACCATAAAAATTGACAAAAATGAAAATGAAAAGAATCAAACAAACAATAACACTAAAATATTAGATGGGGGTTTTAATATTTTTAGTATTTTTACAGTTCTAGAAGCAATATAATAAGTAAGTAAGTAATTCTGATTCTAGAAATCTAGAATTTATTGTTTATTTGCATTCATATTGCATTAACTTTTTATACAGCTACAAAGTATTTACACTGATACTTTGAAAATTGAAGCAAATAATACAACTTGAAACTTGATGATCATAATCTTCATGTAGCATAATCTTCAACATTAAATACTACATGGATTTTTTTATTATTCATACAAATTTTCCATAGTGCAACCATGAGGCGGATAATGTACAATTCATAGTCATTTGTTTCATGATCTGTGTACTCGAATCCTTTTTTTTTCTTTTTGTGAGGATGGATTCAAAGAAATACACATTAAAGAATATTGACAAAAAGTCTGTGATCGAAGATTCAAGATGGTTCAAATGTAGACGAAAGGAAATCGGTGGGTCATTTCCAAAGGAAAAACGTTTGATAATACAAATGTAATTTGAGTAGCAAATGTAATATGTACGTTGGAACGGCAGATGCTCTCCTCTGTTTACTGTTTACTGTTTACTGTTTACATTTCTTGTTTCTTGTGTATCATTTCATAGAATATTTGAGGGTTGTTTAGAAGCTAGAAACTAGAAACAGACCGAACAAGAAAGAGATACATTGAGTATCGAATATCGAGTATTTGAAATCATTGCTCAGACATTAGACATCTTGTACATTTTGTGTGGGAGTACTCTTTGTATATATACAGATCAAACTGATGAGACAACGATGAGACTTGAGCTAGCCCTGGAGTTTGGAGTTTGGAGTTTGGAGTTGGAAGTCATCAGTCATTTTTGGACATGTCGTCGTCGTCGTCCGCTGTCCTTGTTTATATTCTCCCCTTTCTTTTCCTGTTCTATTTGTTTCGTTTGAAGCTTGGAGTTTTCTACTTGTCTGTGTATGTGTACTCTCTGTATTATAGATTATAGATCTGTAATCTGTATGGATTTTGATGGATTTTTCTTTCTCAATAGAAAAAAGAAACTATACGTGTCAAATGTCAAAAAAAA
>JABASP010000914.1:0-37919 GCA_019776565.1 Sminthurinus signatus | reverse complement strand
TTGTACATGCATTAAAAATGTGACCTCCTTTTTATCCTTTTGTGCTAGTTTTTTGGCAAAAGTTGCTTATCTATTACACTCATTAAAACGTAAGACGTAAGACTGGACTTGAATTTATTCCTGTTGTTTGTGTCCTGGTTGACTTGATTTCTTTTCTGCGTTCTTTCTGCAGAGCAGATGGCAGATTGTCAAACCTCTCTGAACTCTGAATTTTTAGGAGGAGACGGGGAAAACTTAAAAAGATAGTGCTCAAAATTGAGGATCTTTAATACACATTCTACATTCTACATGTACGAATAGAGGAATATTTGAAAGCATAAAGTAATAAAGTAAAAAAGTACTAAGTAGAGGGATAAAGGATGGAGGATAAACTGCTCTAGATTTTGGGCTCCTAAAACTATCTCGACCACAACTTTGACTTGTACTTGTATCTTTTTGTCTATTCTCATAGAATACTTCATGTGGTTTTACTTGCTTTAACTAGGCTGGGTTTTGGTTTTGGCTTTTGGAAAGTCAAATTGAAAAGGCGGATGATGCCTTTTCTAAGAGCTTCTTCGTGTTTATGCTCAGTGGCCAGAAAACTCGAAGCAGAATCAGAATCAGAATCAGAGCTAGATTCAAAATGGAATTTCCTTCCATACTTGAGGAAAAGGAGCTTAAGCTCTCTTCAAGTTTTATGCTTTCTCCATTCTCCGCTATCCCAAATACAGACATTTATCATCGTATCTTTGTGCTCTGCTCCTTTGCTTTGGCTGGTTGAAAAGCTGAATACAAGTAGACTGAGTGGAATGGAACAGATGCAACATGACACTCATTCTATTCAAGAGATTCAAGAGATTGCATCAATAGAACTATCCCATGTCCTGTGTCCTGTCAAGTCAAGTCAACCGGGTCCTCCAACTTAAAATGAAAATAAAGCAAGAAAACAAGTATATTGAGCATTGAGCATTGAGCATGTGAATAGTAAAGTGGAATATTATATACAGCCTACCGCACAAAATACAAAGTACAAAATACATGGGGTTGAATGGTAAATCATCAAACTTGTATCCTGCCAAATATCACAATCCAATCAATTTAATTCAATTCTTGTCAATATTGTCAACATCTTTACAAACTTTTGGTGACTCAATTTTCAGCCCCAAATCAAGAATAATACATCAAATTGTATTATTATTATTATCCTATTTTTATTCAAACTTTCCCCTTTCTATCTTCTTTGTATCTTTTATCAGGGTTCTTTCCTCCTCGGGAAAAAAGGTCTAGAATTATGTTGATAAGCAACAAGAAGAAGAAAGGGGTTATACAAAGATGATAAATGGATAAATGGATAAATACTTAGATATTTTTATGCGAGATAATTGGATTATTAAATTATTATTATTATTATTATTTTATTTGTGATTTTTATTTTGTGACAGCGTGTGCGAAAGTGTTGGAAGTAAAAGTCATGGACTTTTAATTGTAACTTCTGGAATCTGAGAATCTGGGTGAATGCGAAACAGATGATACACTCTTTGTCACATTATCCGTACATTAGACATTAGACACAGTGAATAAAACATGGACAATGACAATGAACAAAGAAGGATAGTTGGGGATAGCCAAGTTTATTTCAAGGGGATTCTTTTGATCATGAGCATGAAGCATTTATATTCTGTAGTGTCTCATAGATGCGTCTACATTCTGTATAAAAAGAAGACTGAGGAAATAATAAAGAAGAGGAAGAGTAAAGAAAATGTTGATGGCTGATGGTTGACGCTTTATGCTTGACGACTGACGACTGACGGTTATTTTTACAGCAACAGTCTTAGTTTTCCCACTACTTGATGAAAGTGCGATGAAAGGTCACGAATTTCTCATAAAAAGAACTAAAAGCTCGTCTTTCTCTCTTCTTCCTCTCTTTGCTCTTTACTCTTCACGGTGAAAGCATGAAGCAGAACAAATGGTCATATTAAATGCTAAGACGTAGATAGAAAAGAATGTATGAGACATTGAGATATAGTGTAGGTTTTGTATGGTACGTGCAACGTGTAGACTGTAGATGATAGATTAAAGAAACTTTTTCCAGTATCTAGTATCTAGTGTCTAATGGGAGAAAAGTGTAAATTTTACGGATTTTTGCTTTTTTCATAGCATCTTCTTTTTCCTGTATGTATTCTAATAATAATAATAATAATAATAAGCCTTATTTTTGATGCTTGAAGCTTGATACTCGATGCGTCGATGGATGAACTCATGTTTACAGTCTCTGTATACAATTCAGTTCAATTCGGTTCAATATGTAATCCGATGTGATGTGATATGATGCGTAATATTTTACGAGGGATAATTTCCTATCTTTCATCTCTTTGTGATTATATTCACACTTCACACACATTTGCACACACTTGTCTCATAATCTCCAGTCTCTGGTCTCCAGTCTGTTTGGTGTTTGGTGTTTGGATTGAGTAATCAAAAATCGGCATGGAAAAATCTACTGAAAATAAACTAGAATCTAGAATAAACTGGAATAAACTGGAATGAACTGGAATACTGGAACATTTCATAAAAGCTCTAAAAACTCCATGTTTACGTTACACTGAATGAATCACAAAGGAAACTGAAAGGTTCATCATTGATCTTCAGTGAGGGAGAAAACAGATGGCTCGTTGGCTAGTCGGTTCGCTGGTTGCTGGTTGTTGGTTGATTCTTTGATTCAAATTGGTGTTGGTTTTGGTGAATTTTCCTTTTTCGTTTTTCGTGCTGGATGATTCACCCTTTTTGCAATTTTCTCCAGTGCCAGTGCCAGTGTAAATAATATATTATGTGTATAAATTCAGTATGATTTTCATCCACTGTGAATTGTGAATTGTGGACTGTGGACTGTGAACTGTGGAGTAAAGAGGAATGAAAATAGATAAAAGATAAAAGCTTTTTTAGATAGAAGAAATGAACGAGAAAAAGATGGACCGTATCGACAGTCAATAGCAGATATCGTAGAATTGATGAATAGAGTTGAAATCAACCGACCACAGAAACCGACAACAGACAGGAGTCAAGGTGAAAGTGACATCGTTACTCGCTCGCTCGCTCTGAAAAAGCTACAGAGTGCTAGATATATATCATAGAAAATAGAAAAGAGACCGTATTAAAAACTAGAAATAGATAAAAGAGAAAGGGGACGGGAAAAAGTAATGGCGTCAACCTATCTATTTACAAGATACTTTTTTACCCTTTGCCTTTTACCTTTTATCTTTTATCATATGGAGAATGGAGTATGGAAATGGAGAGTGGAGACGCTACAACTAAACCAAACCTGTAGCTTTTTCCCATTACCACCATAAGCATCAGGAATGATGATGATGATTATGATGGTGACAGTGACACATGGTGCTTTTTTTCTCCTCGTTTTCGTTCTTTTCCAATTCATGCCTCATTTACATTCTTTGCCCTTGATCCTCCATGTAGATTGTGGATTGTAGATTGTGGATTGAAGAAGTATAGTATCCAAAATATAGCGCGCACTTTCTACTTTCTACTTTCTAGATATCCTGCATTACAGCAAAAGAGTACCAAAGACATAAATGTACAATGTACAGTGTTTATTATTATGCATATTGACTCTATTTACATAACGGCTTTGGCAACAAACCGTCAGAACTTTTCCATGGTTTCAGTTTCGGTTTTGGCTTTAACTTGTTTGGTATGAGATGAGTTTGATATGAGACGACATAAAATTAGATGGTTTTCTCACAATTAAAATCAATGACAAACTCGTGCCTGACTGTTTTTCTGGGATTTTGGCTCATGGTTTGGTTCATGGTTCATTGTGACTCATAGAATATTAAAACACCCACGCGGAATATGTATCTTATTGATGACATTAAGTTGAATTGAGAAAATTATTCATAATCCATTTTCCATTTTCCTTGTAGTTTCTGTTATGTACAGAGAGATACCGGATTTGTCTGGTTCGGATATTATTAAAATAGATGATTGATGTTTTCCACCACAGCCGCAGATACAGATAAACTTTCTCCATTGAAAAGTTTCTCAAACTCTGATTACTGTTTTCTAGTTTTCTAGCTTTCTCTTGATTATTGTGAATTATGAAATATATCATATGAAATATTGTTTGTCACTTTTGTATTTGTACTTGTATTTACATGCTTTCACTTTGACTTTGAGTTTGACTTTGTGGTTGAAATGATAAATATTGAAATTTGGGGAATGAGGTCGAAATTGAATTGGAAATTGCGCAGTGCAATGGGTATACAATATTTGTACGATACGGTCGTGTGGGCAAGGTACAAGGTTACTCTATATTTATCATTTCTCATTCTTCATAATTCATAATTTATAATTTATAATTCTAGCTCTGTCTAAATAGTAAATGCTAAATATTGTCAAGGCTTGGTAAAATATTGTGGTCTCTCTGAAGGTAGTAGGAAGGTTTAATACTTGTACAATGTACATTGTACATTGTTCACGAAAGAGGTAATAACAGAAGAAATTAGTTTGCTAATTTAATTAAAGATTTTCTTTCCAGCCCATTTATTAATTTGACAACGTTTTAGAGAAGAAACCTTTCTCAGGGTTTCTTCAAGTCAAGTTCAAGTGGGCTGAGGATATTTTACATGTTACATTTGAAGAATGTGGTTCCATTTATAAATTGTTCACTGTAAATTGTACATTGTACATTGCTTTCATTTGTCTTTTACCTTAATCATTCATTCATTGTACTTGTACTTGCTCCTGTAACTAGTGTCATTTAACCTTTTGTTGAATCACCACATTCCGGCTCCAACTTTAAATGTGTAATTCAATGTACATTTGACGTGCAATATCTCAACCCTCAAAGTAAAGTGTTACATTTTAGATTGTATGAGTTAAATTCTTGTGCTGGTTCCCAGCACTTAAATTAACTAGAGAAAGTGGCTGTCAATTTAATTAAGCGAGATTTTAAGTGGTTTAATTACTGTAGTATGTAGTATGTAGTATAATTACATTATTTCCAACTGTATTTGAAATTGGAATGTACTTGCCAACTTTTCATTCTCATTTTCATTGAATTTCATCAAAAGTGAAAAGTATTTACTAGAGAGAAAAATAAATGATTCAAGGTTTTGGATTCAAGTTACAATCGTGTCTAAAAAAAGAAAAGTCCTTTGATGCACTTTTCTTTTCTTTTTTTGACATTGTTCAACTTTTTAAAATGAGTTGTAATGAATATTATAAAAATTTATAAAATAATAAAATTGTTTTTTATTTTCTATCTTTGTAGAATTTGCTGTGGAAGGGCCTTCAGATGGTGAGCGAGCGGACCTGAGTGTGGACAGTCTGTTACATGGGATGAGCAAGTAAGAAATGGAACATAATGAATTCCTGTAGTTTGTAGTTTTGTACTTAGTTTGCATCATGTCTGGTTATTATAATAGTTATTATAGTAATCGTTATAGTTATGATGTATTTATTTATATCTATATTTATATCTATTTCTATATTATATATCTATAAAAATAATGACAATCAAAAAACAACAACAGCAATCACTAATGGCTGCCATAGTCTCTGCTTCCTTTACTTTACTCTCTTTACGACCAAAAACTCTTTACTCTTTATACTCTTTACTATTTACTGTCCATCTCTTTTGCTTTTATGACTTTCTCCTGGTGAGAGGGTCTGCATTCTGCATAGTTGGTAGTTGGTAGTTGAATATCTATCTAGTTGAGCTATTAGCCATTTACCATTTACTATTTAGCACACTGAGTTCTGAGTATCTGAGTACTGCTCCATGTACAATGTACAATGTACGTTGAACATTGTACACGCTGTGCTGGATTGGACTGGATTTCCCCAGAGTCAAACTCAAACTCAAACTCATGTGTGCAAATTATTTGCTTGGTGCAAACAAATAGTGTAGATTTTACATGTAGACCTTTTGTCTTTTGTTATGCCTTTCCTTTTATTTTCCCCTTTTTTACGTACAATGTACACTGTACACTGTATAATGTACATTGTACAAGTAAAGCTATTGCTGTTGTTGTTGTGGTAGCTGTAGTTGGTTACTGGTTACTGGTTACTGGTTGGTATTTTTATGTACTTTTATCTAGTTGCTTCAGAATGCGGGTTTCATGAGCAATCGTGTACACTAGAAACTATAGAAACTATACAAAGTAGAAAGTAGAAACAATGTTTTTTTCCTCTCGTGTCTCACACGACTTGTGAAACACAGAAAATGTGCATGTAAATAATGAAAATATCTACAACATGTTAATGCTCATGTTAAAACGTGTAGTGCAGTGGTTGACCTTGTTCAATGTGGAACGCTTTCTCCTTTTCTTTTCCCGTCAACCGTATTGTTTTACCCTTTTTCCTTTACAGAGGTACACGTTACACGTGTTTGGAAAAACCATTAGGAAATTCCATGTCATGGTAATCATGTTACCTAATTCCTTTTTTGTGATTCCTCAGATTCAGATTCAGATTCACATTTTCCCGTTTGCCGTTTCCCTTTGTCCGTTTTGTATGCGGATGCATTTTTTGTTACTGAGCTTTTGCTTTTGTACATTGTACAGTGTACAGCTAGTTTAGATTTAAGGCATGTGTTGAGAGCATGGGAATGAAATCAAATCATCTCGTCATCGTCATCTCCTCCCATCGTCAGCATCTGCTGCATTTTGGTAAATATGCTTATATCATGTATTTATTATTTATGTAGATGTAGATGTAGAAAGTAGAAAGTGCATCCATACAATGTAACTTTGATATTTATACCAAATAGATGTGTTTGAAATTTGAATGATTCTGCATGATTGAATGAATTTAAATGGCTGGAAATTGTAGAAATCCTGGAAGTTCAGGACATGTGCCCATCTGTTTTAACTATTATCAAGTCTCCAGCCTCAAGCTTTAAGTTAAAGTCGCTTAAGTGGCTTTCCAAAAGCTTGTGACTTGTGAAGCAAAGGTTAAAAGAAAAACTGGACCACAGCTCATAGTTCATGGAAAAAATAAACAAGCCAGTCAACAGTTAATAGTCTCCGGCATCCAGCATTCAGAATCCAACATCCAACATCCGGTATCCGGCATAGACATTCTCATGTGAACATTGACCTCTAACTATAACATGAAGCATATTACACGTATGTTCTGCACTGTTTACTCTTTGTTGTAGTATACTCGTCGTCTGTCATGTATCTGCAAGAATTTTACAGACATTCCAGGAATATTTCAAGCCTCAACACTCAATATTCAACATTCAATTTCCCCGCGAGCATCTGCACTCATCCGAAAAATGGTAAAATGCTGAACAAAGTACAAAAAGAATGTGAACCGTTGAAGCATCATTTTTCTAGAAGCGGGAAGAATTTGTAACATGGCCACCACTAAATTAGCTTAAGAATGTGCAATGAATAATCCTCGGAATCCGTACACTTTTGAATTGTACATTGTACATTTTACAAGGTCTAGACTTCTCCGATATTTCATGTGTGCTCACAAAACAGAGTGAAAGGAGCAAAAGATTAAAGACTAAGCATTATTTTTTGAACTTCAAATTTTGAGACTACTGCAAGAAACTGTGTAAGAAACATAAACCAAGTATGAAAAATGTTAAAACTAATTGGATAAATTTTATAGTCAGATTTTCCTCATGTTTCTCCGTTTTACATTAACTTTCCTTTTTCCTTCAGTTTAGTTGACTAAACGCCTTCAGAGTCAAACTATAATAATATAATATAAAAAAAATTACGATGAATCATTCCGAGACATTTCTCTCACCCGCCCATTTTATTCTAGCTTTTCTAGCTGCCTCCGTTTTCCCTTTTATGACTTTTGTCTGCAATCTGGTTGAATAAGTACATGTGAATTACAGTCGTCTGAATTCTTGAATTTTGATCGTGGCGGGTGGCGTCACGAAATACAAAATACGGAGCACAGTCAAGTTGAAATGAGCTTGACTCAAAACTCTACACTCAAGATTCTGCAATTGCCTGTGAAAAAATACGCAAAGACCAGGGACCTTGAAAATGTAAAACAGAAGATCAAAGCAAAGTCATGAATATATTTTCAAAGCTTCTAGTTCTCTCAACTTTTTAAGTTTAAATTTCATGGAGGTAAAAATATGGCAAATAAATATTCAACTTGAATAAAGTTTTATTTATTTTGCTTTATCCGGAGTTTGGGCAAAAAGAGGTTTAAAAACAAATTAAAATGTATAAACTCTTTTTGAAAGAAACATGCAAAAAACCGCTATGTCAAAATTCTACAATCCTTCGCTCGACACCCGACCTCCGACATTTCTCAACACAGGAAATGAAGAGGGAAAAGTAAATTTAAGACTTGTGAGTGTATGTCAAATTTTGAATGGGAAAGCTTTAGTTTCAGATTTAATTCAGAGATTGTGGAACAGGGATACAAAAAAACATGTACAATCCACAGTATTTCTACAGTCTACACTGTAGACAAAAGTAAAAGTAAATAAAGTGAGGGGAAAAGCGGAAATAAGACACTGTCAAATTTTGTTTACTTGAGTGGTCAGTCCATTCCACAATTCCACAATTCCCACAACTGTCATTCTTCATCCTTCATTGATCATAAAAATAAAAGTGGGTTAAAAGAGCTGGACTGGATTTCTGGATTTCTGGATTTTTGGATTTTCCAGTCTATCTCCGTCTCCATCTTTTAGTCGGATAACATTGTTTTTATTCCACAAAATTGGATTTTCCATGTACAATAAGGGACTTGAAATATAATATAAAAACAAAATGTCCAGCAATTTTTCTAAAGGGGGATTTTAGGATTTTAATGCTGAATTCGGCCAGTGTCTTTTTTCTACAGATCTAAAACAACACAACACAGCACAGCACATCAATTGTAACAAGTTACACTCGACACTCGACAGTAGAAAGTGGAACATGTACCACTGTCATTTGTAGCATTATTTTGTTGGGTCGTTCGTGGAATGTCCATTTTCCAGTGCCCAGTGCTCAGCGCAACTCAGTTTCCAAGTAAATTGCACAATCTGCAATGTAAAATTTCCACTCTCAGTCATTCACTTTCAATTTTCAATCCTTTAGCGGAAATGAGCTCATTTACATTTTACATTTAGATTTACATGGAAATGTTCATTCAAATTCTCTTTTGAGTCCAGAATCCAGAATCCAGAATCCAAAATCCAAAATCCATAGAAGTCAACGATGTGTGTTTTATGTTTTGTATTTTGGCACCGAGTTCAAAATTGAATTGTGGTGGTATTTCATTTTCAATAGAAAATGGAAATGGAAAATGAAACCCCGTTCAAACATTAAAATAGATAGCTTTTCTATTTTTGACATTATTTAGTGGTGTATTATTCATTCACAAACTTATAGATTTTAGATGGTCATTTCTGTACAAAGTAATTTTCATTTTGATGCCAATTCCAATTCCGAGTCCAAAGTCAACTTACAGTTTTATTTTTTACAAAAGGTCAAAGGTCACTCTTTTATTTAATTAATTTAACTATAGTCCTTTCCTGTATTTTTATTATTAAGTATAGAAATCTCATAGAATGAGATGAAATGAGTTTTGTTTTTGGTCTTTGGTCTTTTGTCTGAACTATCTAATTGAAAGGATGAAGATGAAACTGAGGATGAGTTAAGCCTACCTTTTTTTCCTTCATAAAGTTTACGAGTTCTTTTTACTACACTTAGTGGATATTTGGTATTTTGTATTTGAGCTGGCGCTGACTGTGACTCTATCTTTTCCTCATCCTCATCCTCGTAGTCATATAAGATATAAGTATTCTGTACCCTTTATCCTTTATCCTGTCGCGGAAAAGTAATAGATAGGAGATAAAAGAATCTTTTTTTTCATGGCAGGAGCTGCCTTTTCACTTTTATGTTGCATTATTGTATTTTTTATTTCATGTCTGTCTTCTATCCCTATTCGTCTTTTCTAAATGTATATCATATCATATCATATGATGATATATATTTGTACATTGTACATTTTGTGTATGCGTACGTGGTTGAATAATAATATCGTGGATGAAATTTTTTACAGCCGCTGAGTGAATTTCAGTGCCACGTGTACAGTGTACACTGTACAGTGTACATTTTATACTTTATACTTTATATTTTACATTGTAGTTGCCTCTGTAAAATACGTACTACGAACTCCGAGAACGAACTTTGTAGCAAGTATATTCTTCATTCTTCATATTCTGACGGCCAAGCGGAACAAGAGAGAAAGATGGAGAGAAGTAAAGACAAAAGGTACGAGTTAAAAAAGAGTGAAAGGAATCATAAATATTCATTATTCATTAGAACTGAGATCCAAGAAGAGGGAAGAGGAAAGAGAAAAGACTGAAAGACTGGGAACATAAAGGACAAAGGGAAAGTAGTGAGAGAAAGTTGGAGTTGGAGAAAGCAGAGTAAATTCTGGATTCTGCATTCTGGATCATGTCTGGATTTTACCTTTAGCTCTTTCCAGTTATTATATATGTTATATTATATCTCTGTGTATATCTTTTATACGTCATATAAGTAAGTATTTTGCTTGTATATTTTATATGATATAATATATCTTCATATCTTTATGAATTCATTATTCCGTGGGCACACAACACACACACAACACACAATACACACGCAAACGGAACTTTCACTTGGAACTCCCTGCTCAAGTCAAATACGTGAAAGGGGAAAGTACGACATGTATAATGTATAATGTGGGTTTCATCCATAATCTAGCATCTAGAATCTAGAATCTACATGTGTGGATGTGTGCATGTGTGCTCCACTCTCTTTCCTCTATATTATACTTCTACAGTCTACAGTCTAGAGTGAAGAGTCCACGTTCCGCATACTGATGATGACAGAGAGGAAATTACCCGAGCTCCACTCTCAAGCCTCACAATCTTCCTTGTGGCTTTCCATTCTGCTAAATAGCATAACTAAATAATTAGATTATACCAGAAATGTCACTTTCAACATTCAACACTCAACATCCTCACATGACGCTGTCACCACTCACCATTCAGTCGATCCCACTTGAAAAACTCGAACAATTTGAAAAGAGTACTCCGTTTTTCCACTTCCTCCTCCACATTCTTTCAGACAGTTAGAAAACATAATTGCAAACTTTTAATCCTGTGGAAAAGGAACTAGAACTGGAACTGGAACTACCTAAAAATCTAAAATCATCTTGATGACTTTCATCTACATACGTTTTACATAAATTCACAATTTAAATCTAAATCTAGATGATGACGTGTACTTAATTTTATGCAGAGGAAACTGAGCTCAATGCAGGAAAAGAAAAGGGAAATGCGTACATTTATAAATATGAGAATTAAAATGGAAACATATCAAAATTTGAAGTTGTATTTGAATTTTGGCAATTTCGAAACTCCAGTATTTCAGTTATCTTATATGAACTTTTCATAAATGGTGAAGAGATGAATAAGAAAAATTACATGTAAAACTGTGTAACATGTTTGAAAGTCGCTATACCGAGTTTCTTTTGAATTCTATTTTATACATTATACATTTTTAGTTCTTTTTTGGGAAAAGGAAAGGAGGAAAAATGTGTATTCAAAGGGGAATTAAAAAGTATCTAGAATCTAGAATCTAGAATCTCTAGCCTTCAACATTTTACTTTTACGTTGCAAATTGTACTTTCTTCTTCTTCTTCTTCTTCTTTTCACGTGGACGTGCCCAAGTTTAAAAGGAGCTTTTTAATATCACGTCAGAAACTCAGAGTCAAAAGAACCTTGCCTATTGCCTACGCTAAGTTCAGCTTAGTCTGGCTTCAAGTTGCTTTAGAAACTCGATCTGAATCTGGATGTGGATCTAGATAAAAGTTTGACAGGCCAAGTAATTAAATTTGACGACGAGGACAGACTCTCTCTTTCTCATTTATCTTCTTTACAACTTTTTTTTTCTTTCCTGGTTCGGTTTTTATCCATACGGAACACGGATAAACTCAAACTTTGTACTCTTTATATTATTGTACATCGTTAATGCGGATCGAGAAGAAATGAAAAGTTCTTGTGGTTTTAAGCTACAAAAATTTCTTCTTGAATATAATTAACACTTGAATCCATAATCCATAATTCAGGATTCAGAATCCGGAATCCGGAATCCGGAATCCGGAAATCTGGGCCTGGGAATTAGCATTTCTGATGTTTTCAGTCAAAATTCACAGTCTGTATCAACTATCAACTATTTTCAACTATGATTTTTTCCAGCTGGAAGAAAATTCCTAAAACAAATCTACAGCGCTTATCTTTGAATTCTATTACTCTCTGCTCTTTAACCTCTTTAACTGCTCTTAAAGAGCTTTTACACTTTACTGTTTAAAATGCGTGGGAGCAAGTTGAATTTTTTTTTAAAAAAAAGAAAAGAAAGAAAGTAGAAAGTCCTGAGCATGATTCAATTGGATTCAATTGGATTAAAACACTAGATTACAAGACAAAAGCATAAAATAGAGAGAAATTGAGAGCAGGCCTTTGAACAACTACCTAGAAAAAAGCAAGAATAAGCACGTTTTATGTTTGGAGCTTTCAACCCTTTAAAAATGCAGTAGAAAACATACACATGTTCACAAAAGTTTTAAAATGCTCCTCTCAAAAGATAAAAGATAAAAGACAAAAGACAAGAGGAAAATAGATACGAATTTCAAGCCAAGTAAATTCGTTAACCCATTTCACACTTTACATTTCACACTTGCCATTGCAACTTTGTTGTTCATTGTTCATTGTACATTATACGTTGTACATGGAATCCTAATGAATTTTTTACACATTTACTTCAAAGCGATGAAACAAGTGGAGCTATGTTTTTAGGTGTGGGAGTAAGTGGAGAAAGTAGAAAGTGGACTTTCTCCTACTTTCTCCATTTAGCACAAAAAAGATAGCAATTAGTAAGCAACTATTTTCTCCAGCCCCGCATCTCACATCTCTCAAAAAGAGTAAACTAGGCAAAAGTAAAAGTTGTGCTATCAATAGAAAATAGAAAGTGAGGACAATTTAATTTCAAAATTTCATTATGTACTTTTTTCACTTTCTATTTTCTAGTTTCTACTCACTTGTTTTTATCTAATCTGTAAAGTCAATTGACAATTGACAGCTGGAAACAGAAAAAGCTCCAGTTTTTATCGTAGGTACTTTTTGTTGTACATAGTTCAAGTGATATTTTTACTTCTTTCATATGAGAGCAAACGTGTGAACATTTCTCATGAATTATCAAGAATATCCCATATCCAATATCCAATTTTCCATACTCAGTTTCAAGATGGACGGAAAAGATATTGCAGCTTTGCTAATAATTCACTAATGATGTATGTCTTTATCAAGCCACAACCTACAATTTACCATTTACTATTTACAATCTAGGATCTAGAATCTACAATCTAGAATCTACAGAGAACATTCATTACTCTCAAATTAGTTCTTGAATTGTACAGCTCCAACTCAGTTCTAGCTTTAGCTCAATTCAATTCAACTCGAGCAATTTAATCACACTAACCAATGCTACGAAGTTATAACTTCGTAACTTATATACAATATACATTGAACATTTTTTCTATGTGTTCAATAATTTACCATTTACAAGACAAATATATATTGCATGTCTCAAGTCTCAACCTGAAACCGCACCATATGAATGATATGTGTGTGTGTGTTTGTGTGTGATGGGCGGAAAAAATCCAACAGGCAATGGATCAATAATAATTTATTGATTTTGTGATTTTTCCCCTCTGTATTGACTCGTTACTCGTTACTCTCATTCGTATTCGTATTCGTATTGGTAACATGAGTTTGGTAGCTCAAAATAGATAAATTTAATAACATGGAATCCAACAGGTTTTCCAAAATAATTATTTATGACCGAAAGCCAACTTTTTCTTTACTCTCAATTCTCAATTTTGTATTCTGACTCTCGGGGAAAGTTCCACAATTTTCTAAAATTATCCTGGTTTATTACTGCGTAATTTGGAATTTGGAATTTGTAGCCGGTTGCTCGTGCTGCGGAAACGGGGGATAAATACTTTATTTATTTGGATTAGTAATGACTGTAATGATCAATGAGAAATGAGAAATGGAACATTGTGGTTGAAATACTAATATCATGATTCGGGATATTTTTGGATTAGTTTTTTTTATTCCGTGTGGTTTTCTTAGGATTTTCTCATTATATGTATTTTGATCACATAATCAGCAGTCAGCTCAAAGTTCAAATAAAATGAGCAACATGTTTTCATGTTGTTCATGTAATTTTTCTTATTTTCTTTTGAGTTACAAATACTCGGCATTTTGTAATATTTTTTACAAATTACACGAGTATTTTTGCTCATTACTCATTGGAAATTGAGAATCAGAGAAAAAAGAAGGAACTCTCTAGAGTTTCTAGATTCTAGAATAGCCCCAGAATATAAAAAATACATACAAAAGTGGTTTAAAGTACAAAACGATGTAGGTTGTTTCTTTGCACTCACTCACTCATGCTCAATGCTCAAGGACACTAATATTTTCCATTGGATGTCTTGGACTTTTATACCAGAGAAAATTGTCCAGCATACACAAGTTTGACTATGCCGTTGAGTATTGAATATAGATAATTCCTCAAGTTTCTGAATGGGACAGACACGAACTCTCTCTTTTCTTTATGAACTGTACAAGTGGAAGCACAAGTACAAGTCAACAGACAAACAAATAAAAAAACATGTGAGTAATTTATACATTATAAAAACATGCGCCTTTTCATTTGTATCGGCTCTGTGTCCGGTGTTTGGTGTTTTCCATAGTATCAAAAATAAAACTTGAAATGGTGCATCAAGTTTTGTTCCTCTATTATTATCCACAAAACAACTAACAGCTGACCTTTTGAATTCCCCAATTTAAAAAAAAAGTTTTGTTTTTCCCTGATAAAATCGTCTCGTGTACCTCGAGACTCAAAACTCAAAACTCGAGACTAAAGTTTTTTCTACTCTTTATACTTTGTATTGAACTTGATATGAATTTTTAAAAAAGTTCAAAAGTACAAGATAAAACATGGTAGTTGAAAAATACAATGAAAAAACATACGTTAAAAGAGCAGCTGTTTGTCTATTTGTCTGTCCGTCTGTTTGTCTGTTCGTCTGCTTATCATAAAAATAGTCGACAAGTTTACAAGTCTACTCGCCGTCTCATCCTTTCTCCACTTTTGCCCTTTCCCCATATTTTTTTTCTGTATCTACATTTGTGTCTTCAAGTTGATTTGCGTCACAGAACTTTTGTACGCCACTGTTCTTTGTTGTGAAAATTGTCATGATACAGATAATAAAAAAGACTGGGTACTGGATAATGGATCCTGGATCATGGATGCGCTTACATCTAACAGCTTTCAGCTCAGCTCGAACCTTTAATAATAGAGATGGGAGATGGAGATACAGATACAGATAAACCCAGGCATTAAATATCTAGTTACATGACAGTTTTTCCTGGTCGATTATGATTCTGATTCTGATTTTGACAGATGGAGAATGGAGAACAATAATGATCATGATGATAATAATACATAATATGGAATCAACTGAATATATAACTAATCCATTTTTCATATTACATAATAATTACATGCATAATGCAGATTTACTGGTAGACATTTGCTAATGGAGGGAAATCTGAATCCCTGTTGCAGCTCCTTTTTTCCTTTTTTCCTTTGATCACATCTCACAGTTTTCTCCATGTGTACAATGTACAAGTAAATGTCGAGGAAAAAATTGGATTTGGATTATATGGATTTGCCACTTGAGTTAATTCTCCTTCTCCTTTCTCAGTTTTCTGCCTCTGTTTTCTGTTTTCTCTGTCTCGTTCTGTCCCTCAGAGAAAAGGGAAAAGGGAAAAGAGAAAGAAAGAAAAGACAATTGTAACAGGGGGAAAGCCTACTTGACATGAAACTTTTCCAGATTCCAGATATCTCATGTCTCGTATCTTCTCTCTACTTTCTCTAATCTTTTCTTTTTTGTCTATCCTCTGTTTATCAATATTATTATTATTATTTGTGTGGGTGTTCTAATCTTTGTAATTGTGTCATCTCTATCATTTTCATGGACAAAGTTGAAGCTTAAGCTGGAAGAAAAAAAAGTAAAACTAATTGTCTTTTAATGTACTCTTTTTCCCATTGTCCATGTAATGAATATGTCATCATTTTTGTAGTAGTTTTTCTTTCTTTTTTTGAAGGAAAAATGAACATGCTGTAACTTGTTACAGACACAGACAAGAAGACAGAAGAAGAAAACAAAATTCTGGGTTTTCTATGCATTTTGTTTATTTATTTATTCCATAATAAGGAAAAGAAGGAATTCCTATGAAAATGAAAAAGTAGTATGGCGTGCGAGGTTCCAATTTCCACTACCATTTTCTAGGAAATGAGAAGACAAGAGAGTAAAGTTTGGAGTTTGATCATCAACCATCAACGTCCATATAGAATAGTAAAGCATATCACAATATCACATATCATATGAATCCTTCAAGAAAAGTTTGAACAATACACGATACACTGTGGTAAAAATGCTCTATGGTATACCTTTTTACTTTTTACTTTGGACTTTGGACTTTATACTCCTACATAAAACGTAATACTCATCAAACTTCTGTTCTGTGTTGTTTTCTGTGCTTTGAGCTTTGAGAGTTTGTGGGTAAAAGGAAAGTTGAAAGTTGAGGAGAAAGTTTTAATGGTCTGGTATGGTTTGGTCAGCCATCAGCCATCAGCTTTCTCTCTGTTTTTATGCCATCATACATGTATTTTTGCCATATTTTCCTCATCTTTTTTATCATAATATATTTTTATATGATTCAATTTATTCTTTGTTTTTGACAAAGTTGGCATAATAGGAAATGGGAAAGTAAGCTAAAAGCAAAGGAATTTTTAGTACTCTGTGGTCTGTGGGTTGTAAAACGACTTGAATATTATTGATTATTGATTTGAAATAGTTGAATCTTGAATCTTGAAACTTCATGGCAATCATAAAATAAAACATAAACCATAATGATCGATGCTCTTTTGTGGTGTAGGTTGAGCGATGAGCGGTTAATGTTGAGGATGAAGAATGAAGAGCAAATAGGAATCAAAACTGTAGTAAAGTACATTATTCATTATTCATTCTATTAGTGATACGGGGTATCACTTGTAAAAAGTTCCTGTTTGAGCAGTGGTAATGACAACAGACAGTAGACATTAGACAGAAAGCAAACGGGATCCCGAGATAAGAGGAAGAAATGCGATGGCGAGGATGAGAAGCATATGGTGGGATAATGGGTTTGTACATTGTACATTGAACATGACGCAGCTTGGATTCTAGAGTCTAAAGTCTAGAGTCTAGAAACTGAAACAGCAGACAAAAATCTAGGAGAGAAAATCCACCGGCTGGTGTCTTCTTCCTCCTCGCTCCACTTTTGCCCTACATTTCCCCTTTCTTGGCTTTCTTGGCTTTCTTGGCTTCCTTGGCGTTCTTGGTATTTCTTTCTCTACTTTTTCTTTTCACTCTCCGTCTTTAAATTTCCCTATGGCTCTTACAAAAAGGGAGAGAATAGAAGACACAAAGACCTTCTTTTCTTTACAATCTATACAATCTCGCCTGTTGCGTAACACGAACTTGGTTTGGCTTAGCTTGGCCTGGCTTGGCCTGGCGCCTCAAGAGATACCCCTATACATTAATTGGAATCATACCTATACTTTATAGGTACATTTTTAGATCTCTGTACTCTGTACATTGTACATTGCACATTGTACATACAAATACTTTTGCTCTACACACAGTACACAGGCAATTTCCCAAGCCACTTAAACTCGTGGAGAAAGTGCGGCTGTGGACTGTAGACTGTGGACTTTAAATTGGCTATCGAAGCTATTGAACTCTCTTGAAGATTTAAAAGTTGAGGCCAATTTCATTCCTGCTCTATTCCCATGTCATGGCGTTTGTGGGGAATGGGCTGTGTAAACTTTCTACTGATACTGATAATGATAATGATATCGATATCGACACTGATCGATTCTGCGGTGGTTCTTTTGTAACTTTGTAATTTTTGATACTGGGATTAAATTGGGACTGTGTGATAAATGGACTATTGATGGCGGGGGAAATTCTTTAGAAATTTCATCAAGGTCGTGGACTTTTGCCATTTTATACAGGATAAAAGATATTACAAATGGTTCACTTGTCACTTGTCGCGTAGTTTTCCGTTTCTTTTCTCGTTGCCTGAGTAAATGTTCCAATGTGCCATATGTCATTTGAAGACATTGAAATAAAATATATGGAGAAAGTCACTTTGAAAATTCAAGGCCAAGAGCCAAAATACAAAATACTGATTCCGAGATAATCGACTGGAAAATCCACACCAATGACAGCATGAGAATTGAGCATATTATCTCATCGATAGTTGAACATTGGACATTGGACATTCTGCCAACTGCCAAAAAGCCAATAGAATGCATCACATTGCATTTAAATTGCATTGACTAAACTACCGAGTTTTTACAGATGGCGGCTTTTTGCTCCATTCAAAATCCAACGAAGCTTTGAATAGTGTACGTAAAATATACAACTGAAAACTGAAACCAAGTAAACAAAACTAGCATTGGAAATTGGAAATAAAAAAGGTGTGTTTTCCATTGATAAGAAAGGTCGGACAGTGGAAAGATAAAATAAGAGAATCAGATTACTTTACTGACTACTGCTGTGTTTGCTGCAGTATTATTCTCCTTTAAAATTTGAACAGAAATGTTTGTGGTTTGTGCAAAAACTTGAAAAGTATCAATGGCTTCTAAACCAAAGAACCCTGAATAAAAATATTGTTGAGCCAAAGCCATAGACAAAGATAAAACAGCAGAAGAAGAAGAAAAGATAGGAATCTCAAGTTCTTGTTACGGTTGTCATTGTCATTCTTGTCTTTCCTTGTCTTTTTGCCTGTCTATTATATTATCTACTCCTGACTCCTGACTCGATCGCTCGACTTAAAGAAAGTCTGCGGTCGGTTACGCATTCAGTATTGAGTATTGAGTATTGAGCATCGAGAATAGAGAATAGAGAATTGGGAGCTGAGAGTTGAGAATGCAATTTACATGTCACCCATTGACGGCTGTCGGCTGTCGGCTGCCGGTTAAAGATTGACAGGCCATTTCTAATGAAACTTTTGCAAGCAGTCGCGAAAGACAAGAACGAATGATGAATGTTTTCTGGAGAAAGTTACGGAAAGTAATCGAAATCAAAATCAAAATGGAATTCGAAATGGGTTCATGTTATTTTTATCATTTATCAGTTTTTCTTTCAAACTGTCACAAACAGACTAAAGTCCTGAATTTAGATTGAGATTCAGATTCAGATTCAGGCCCAGTCAATAGAAAAGTAAAAAAAATTACAAAGTTTCCTTTTTTCCCTCGTCAATTTAATCTATTTTTAAACTATAGTTTTTCTTCCGTTTTTTTGTCTTTTAAAAGTGGAGCAGAGGATGATCTCTTGACTCTTGGCTACTGAATTGACAGGAGTACATGCCAAAATGTCCGCAGTTCAGAATACTATGAATGAAAAGTGTAGAAAAGTACATATAAGTGCAATAAATTCCTTTAAAAGTTTCAGAATAAAAATTTCCTGTCGATATGCCTAAAAGTGAAAAAAAGTAGAAATCCGTTGCATTTCCTGTGGGAGAATGGGAGTGGGAAGGAAGTAGAACGTCGGAAGTAGGAACAGGTTACAAAACCGTATTATTTATTATGCATGTTCAGGTGAAAAAGTAATGGAATGGGGAATCAAAAGTCAAGAGTCAAAAGTAGAAAGGTGGGCTTTCACTTTTTCGTTTCCTACCTATTTGTGGCACATGTCATATAGCCTACTACAAAACATGGAATGTTGTCCTTTTCCTTGTAGTCATCCGTTCATCTCACTTTTATCTGTACGGGAAAGGGTTGGAAGGAAAAGGTTAATTACGTCATCAGAGAACACTTTATTCTTGATTCTTTCAATCTTCAATCTTGAACTTGTATAGTACACAAACCATATATTTTTCAAGTAAATTTTACCTAGTAGTATTTATTTATGCACTTTTGCAATTCTCTGAAAATTAAAAAGTGAATCGTCAAGTTCCGACTTCAGACCAACTGAAATTGTAAATATGCCGAATGAGGAATTTATGACGTGTACAATTCAATATTGATCATCTTTTGTCAAAAGGTGTGCTAAAAGCTAAAATACTTTCTTTTCTACTTAAAGAGACACAAAATTGTACAATTTTACACACCGTGGGAGAACTTTCAAAAAGTTGACTTGACTTTCTCAGTACTTATTTTTTCTTATTATCTATGTTTATTGCAGACACCTTTTGTACTTAAAATAAAGTTTGAGGAAGGAGTGTGAAAGGAAAGTTTGATGAACTGATGTTGATAATGATTCATGAAACATGGAACACGAAACATCCCCATATATATAAAAGCTGCTCATTGCTCAGTGCTCAGTTTCCAATTTCTAGGAAATCCTCCTTTCTACAGTTCATCTCTTTTTACTTTTAGTTTTAGTTGTAGTTTTGTTTCTGGAACTGACTCTGGTTCTGGTTCTGGTTCTGGTGTTATACACTACACAAAATCCAAATTTAGAGTCTGACTCTGATTCTGATTCTGATTCTGCGAATGAAGAATTCAAAGGAAACGTGAAAGGGAGATGAGTGATTGAGTCATCACCTTCTCTTTTAATTGTGTAGAATGAAGATAAAAGATGAAAGCATTCAGCATTTACCATTCATCCACAATCCACACGTCTGTTTCATTTCATTTCATTCCAGGGTTATTCTCATTTGCTCACTGAACTGAATATGATCTCCAAGAATAAAGAATAAAACATGAAATGAAGTCAAGGAATACGTACAATGTACAATAAACTCTTCAACTTTCTCCATCTCACAATTCCTTCAAAGCTATTAAAAAAGAAAGAAAAACACTAAAAAGCATATTAATAGAAAATAGAGGTGGACTGTCGATTCCCAAAAAACGTTTAAAGTTAAAAATACTCTAAACCAAATTATGATGGAGAATCAAAACAATTATTTACATCATTGCAATTCTGTTTCTTGATTTGGTTTGAATTTCACTTTAACATGAATTTAATTCGTCCTGCGGTTGTCAGTGGACATGTTGTGAGTTGCGAGTGTGTTTGACGGAATTTGGGCAACTTGTAAAATGAGAGTGTCATGTCATGATGATGACACCTGCAACCTACAACCTACAAACCCAAACCCTCAAACAAATGCGTATGCATTATCCATGTACTCATGTTTATTCAAGTGATTTGAGGACTTTGAGGACTTTGGGTTCCCTCATTTTCAAGAGGTATTTTGAGTACTATTATTTTGAATTTGGAGTAGGGCTCCTTTCTGTATAATATATCGTGTAAACAAATTGCGGTAGTCTCCTGACACTTGGGATTCCATTTTCAAGAGTACTTGAATTCATCCCTATTCGTCATTCGTATTCTTATCCGTCAATTGATATTCTCTGATTCTGATTATAATTAATTAATAATACATAATATTGACGGCCTTTCATTCTCACGCGTAGGTTTAGAATTTGGAATGACGCAGTTATCATCTCATGTCATTTTCCTCTTCTGTGGTTCACTAATCACTTGACAACTACAATTCCTTGTACAATTTACAAGGTTGGTGTAAGATTGAAAAGACAGATGTGAGATTTAGTGGGTTTATAATCCTACATTTCTATTCAAGTGTCAAGTCTCAAGTCAATTTTCTCTTCAATTCCTGTAATATTATTTATAAAATATCCTATCAAAAACAGATAAACAACTTGAAACTAAAATCTGGAATCTGATGATTAAATATGAAAACTTCCGTCCAAAACAGACAATCGGGATGACAGTCAAAATGAAAGGTCCAAAGAATTAATATTATTCTGTCTGTCATTTCAATTATCATTATCAATTAACAGCATCCTTCTACTCCTCTTCATCTCATCTTTTTTCTATAATCATGAAAAAGAAGCTCAATTTATTCTAATTTGTGCTACTTTTTCCTGCTTTTGAAGTTTTCAAGTAACGGAATTTATTATTATGTGATTCTGGTTTTAATTTTATCAATAAGTGGAACTCATTTGTACCATTTGTATCATTTTATAAATTCTGCTCATAACTCTCAAATCATTCTGATTCTGATTGTTTTAACTTTTTTCCATTCTCCTGGTTTGTAAACTCACAAGTTTCAATGATTCATGTTGTTATTAATTACAAAGTAAAAGGTACAAAGGACAAAAATACAATAGAATACAAAATACAAAACAAAATAGAATGAACAGTGAATAGTGTTTTTGTATCTATTGTTAAAAGGTCATTCCCCACGTCAAGTTGAAAAAGTTGAAAGGAGCTGCGGGCTATTGAGAAATAATTATTATTATTATTATCATCATCTTTATCATTATAATTAAAAGACTTTGTCTCGACCTCTCGAGTCTCGAGTCTCGAGTCTATCTATAATCGTAAAATAACAGAGTAGAAAAACAAAACTTTGCTTCATTTTTAGAGTACAAAGAGTAGAATTTTGAATGTATTATATAATGTATTGTATTTTATAGATACTTTAACTGAAAAGCAAAACTCACATCTCTTGTTGCAAATTATACAGTGGGTTTTTGATAATTACCCGTTTCATTCTGCCATCTCGTCGAGTCTGCAGTCTGCAGTCGGCAGTGGAGTTGAAGTTATACAAGTGTATTTGTATTTGTATTTTCTGCTGGTATTTCTGCTGATATTTCTGTATTCTAGATTCTAGACCTAGATGCTTTAAATACGCTGGTTGCTTTCCAGTTTCCCTCTGTGAATTGGATCGCCTGTACAAAGAAAGTAAAGAGAAAGTTTGTGCGTGTACAGTGTACAGTGTACAGTGTATTTTGTACAAGTGGCTTGTTGAGACGTGGAAATTTATGACATTCTATTTACACTGTACACTGTACACTGTACTTTATTACTTATTACTTTGTACAACCCACAATTTCAGCAAATTACTAATTATTACTCTCCAATTCATGCAAATGACATCAACTTTTTGGTGCTGACAACGAGTCAGGAATCTGTAATTCATATTCGTACATTCAACCTTCAGTTTATAATTTATTTAATCATAATTACACCAGGTTATGAAAGTTTGCCAAATGCAAAGCTCTCAAATTTCTTCTTTTACAAATTACAAATTAGGATTACGACTCATCACAATTCCCATTTCTTCGTACTAATCCAAATCCAAATACAAATCCAAATCCAACTGTGGATTCAAATCTAAATTTAATTTTCAAAATAGTTCAAATTCTGTGAAATTTGACACTGTAAATACCTTAATTATAAATAGAGGGGAATTTTCCTGGAAAATAGTATTGAAGTATTTGTACATGATACATGATATAATATTATGGAGTTTTTTACTCTGATTTGTATCCCAAGAAATTCAAGAATCATTGTAAAAGGTGTATTTATGAAATGAAGGGCTCTCAAATATTGTCCTCATTTAATACATAATAAATTTTGTCTATCATCAACATGATTGATCTCAAGTTTATGAGAGCTCAAGCATACTCTATAGACTCTATACTCTAGACTCAAGACTCAAGACTCAAGACAAAGCTTCCCTCATGACTCTTGAACAATAAAATATGAATCCTGAACAAATTTCAAACACAAAAGCTGCAAAGAACAAAAGAATGTGGACAAAAGACAAGAGTCACAGGCGTAAAAGTAATTTGTTCCAAAGGAGAAATGAGGAAAATGTTTTGACTCCAAATTCCATATTGGATATGCGATATGCGATATGCTTTCACAGCTCACAATCCACAAAACTTATACATGAACAGAGAACAGAGATTTGTTAATATCCTTGTGTGATTTAATTATTCCGACGTATGAATATGAAACCGTAGGAGTCGCTTCATTCTGATTCTGATTCATTAATTCCCCGATCGATAATTGTAATTACTGGAGATGATGAAACTTGAATACATACGTGATGAACTACCGAATGCCAAACACTCAAATTTCCTCCTTCCTCATAAATCTCTGTTTCTCTCTCTCTTTGTTTGGAAATTATTCACCTGGGCTCTGAACCTATTGAGAACTTGTATGTAGTCTGTCGTCTGTAGTTCACCGTGTTAATAATTAAGTTGTCTCCAGTCCCCAGTCCCCAATCTCCAATCTACAATCTTCAATCTTTAGTCTGTAGAAAATATCCCACGTCCCCAAATCATGACTTTTGACTTGTGACCTTGGATACTGCCGAATGCCGAATGCCAAATCCAGAATGCAGACAATGTCTGTCATTTACCATTACTTTCACCTCTGTGTGATTTTCTCTGTAACTTGGTAGAAAAATATGAAGAAATTTCCCAATTTCTTTTTCACTATTGAAACAAACATGAATAATGAATATGAATGAAAAAGATACTGGGTGAACTTTGTGAAAGGAAAAAGTAATTGATTTCTGAGTTCAGATTGATCGATTTATATAACTGTAAAAAAATCTTTCCGTCAATCTGCATTCTGTATTAATATTAAATTATACATTGTGGTATTGATATTTTATTCTGTTTTATGTATAGGATATAAGTTGTGATAAAGGGAATACATGAATAAGATAAATAAATAATCATGGAAGGTGAAGGTGGGAAATATCGTAGCGAAAACAAATAGGAATGTTTATACAGTTTCCATTCCCTTTTTCTGTACATATTCTTTGTATAAGATTTTAGATTATATTCTGAAATTTACTTTGAACTCCTAAATCCTAGACTCTAGACTCCAGACTCTGTAAACAAGACAATAAATAATAAATGAGCCGCGGTTTTTAGATCCTGTCAGACTCTGAACTCTGAACTCAGCTCACTGGAACTGGAACTGAAACTGGTAAATATATTTATAACATATAACATACATCAGACTTCCATATGTACAGTGTACATTTAATGTGTAAGAACTGGAGGTGAAAACAGTATTTTTGATAAATGTGCAAATACTCTACTGTCTGCTGTCTACTTTCTTTCATCTACTGTCAACACACAAGATACAAGATAAAAGATACATGATTGAGAGAAAAATCCATCAAAAATTGTATAAATCACAAGTGTGTACAGTGTACATTGAATGATAGTACATTGAAGGTTCTACGTGTAAAAAGATGTGAAAGCATCTCTTGTTTACTCTGTTTCATGTTTGATGCTCCGTCGACATTGGTTTGGTTTGGTGAGTTTATGGACATGGTGAAAACACCGTAGTTTTGGATCCGGTCCCAGATTCAGATCTAGGTTTAAGTGGGTTTGGGTTTTGTACTCTGTACTGTGTGCTGTGTGAATTGTTACTCATCATCATACATAAATAATTCATGGGTTTTATTCTGCGGATTGAGGATCATGTTAAACAAATATTCCGACTGCCACTTGTAACTTTACACTTGAAACACCAATCCATTCTACAAATCTGCTTTCACACCGTCTGATTCCGATTCCTATTCCGAGTCTATTTCTATTTCCTTTACCTTTACCTTTTCCTTCCCTTTTTGTGGGTGGTGTGTTTTGTAATGTGTTATGTGTAGGAGGGAGAACATGAATTTATTTATTATATCCACTTTACAAACTACACTCCACACCTTTTCACATTAAAAGGAAAGATTTTCCTTTCCAGTTGAGTGCAACAACTCAACTCAACTCAACTCGCCGTTAACCATGAGTAAAATGTAAAACTTTTCAAAACTCAGTACTCAATACTCAACACTTTTCTCTTTTCTCTTGTCTCTACTCTTCTCTTCTGCTTGAATTCCAAGCTTTTCTCTTTTCTCCAGACTAAACTTTTTCATTTCCCTTTCTACACTATAGTTTTGCTGTTTGAGGGAAACCCTAAAAAACAAAAATGCTTCTTTATAAATTATAAAGTATTCCGTAGCTCGGGAAAATGACAGCTGACTCTTTCTACTTTCCACACAATACACAATACAAAAAATACAGTATGTAATAGACAGCAGACATTACTTGAGCTGACAACCTCATTCTCAAAAGAATTTGTAGTACACTTTTTAAAGGTATTTGAATTCCGATTCCGATTTGGATTCCATATTCTCTCTTTTTAATACAATTTTAAAGGGCAATGTTCACATGGGACAAAGATAAAAGTTGACAATCGAAAATAGAAAATAGTAAATAATTCTCGGTACTTGAATAGTTATTTTGAACTGGACCGGACTGGTGCTGATTTCTACGTACATGTACGGCTCGTGGTTGAGCGACGCTTGTTACAAGGTTTTTTGAATTTTGCATGTAATTTCTAGGTAAAAATAGTATGAAAATAAAAATGAGAATGAGTATGAGAGTCAAGGATAAAAGTTGGATTGACCATTGAATTTTGCATGGAATATTTTTGATACCTTGTGTCTTGTGCCTGTTGATGTGAAATTGTATGAATTGCATGCATAAACAAATAAATAAATGAATAAATATTCCAAATGTCGAGCTTTTCAAAGGGCTGCAACCAGGAGCAAGAGTAAAAGCGGTAAGATTGTGTCAGTTTTGGTTTGGCGTTTGAGGTTTTAGCTTGCATTTCTGTTTGTATTGAATGAGCTTGTTTGTTTGCAGAATGCAGAATAAATGGCATGTGATTGAGTAATGAGAGAATTGAAAACTGAACTACATACAAAATTCAAAGCTCCATGAAGATTTTGCACGTCCCACCAGTTTTCTCCGTTCAACGTTCAACCTTCACAATTCAAAATTCACAATGCATGTACTAAAAGTTATTTTAACACAAATTATTTTACACTGTCCACTGTTTCCAGAATTGTGTGTGTGTGTGTATTTGTATGTTTTGTGTGTGTGTGTGTGATGTGAGCATTTTTCGCATTTTGGACGAGGGAGTTGAGTAAATTGGAGTAGAGATGAAAACTGGCCGTAATACTCATTTTGCTACTTCTAATTTTCTGTTCAGACGCTCTCCGTTGATATATGTTTACAGACGTTCATGCATTCGTCGAGGAGGCCGATGTGACCATAGACCGGACGACTGTTGTTCTGGTGGAGCCTGCAGATGTAACTTGTGGGGTATGTTCAATGTTTATACTTCAAATGATCCTATTTTCTGGTTTTCTGATTTTCTATGTATACATGATTAAAAGGTTTTGTTGAAGAAAATTTCATAACTTTATTTTATTTCATTTCATTTTGTTTTCAAATCTTGATACGCTGCTATTTTTATAGGAACCAACTGTCAATGCCAACGAATGGGTAAGTTTTCATCACATTTTCAGTTTTGGAATGAAATGATCAGAGGTTTTTCGCATTATGTTTTGGGCTTGTTTGTGTCTACACTTGTTCACTTGTTGCATCCTCTAATGGAGAACCTTTTACATATTAATTTTGACAGGTATTTTCCAAAAATGGGGATAAGACAATAAATCCAAAGTCCCAACCATCAAGAAGAACAAACACCCCAATTCGAATTCAAAATTTACATTCATCCATCATCATCCCATTCATAAAATTTGAAGCGTTTAAATTTTTCATGAAATTAAAAAAAAAATGACAATATTATTCTAAAAGTAGTTTTGATTAGTTTATTTGGTTTGATTTTTTAATTGTGAGTTTTATATCAGTTATAAGTTTCATTGGAAATTTAAAAAAATTTAATTAATTTTTATTACTTTTTGATTGGAAAATTAGAAGAGTGACCAGTACAAAATTGTGAATTTTAGTTGACCTATGTGATAAATGATAAATTGCACCAACTGTCAAATGTCAAATGTATAACCAAAACAAAGGCATTTACACAAATTTCAAATGATGAGGAATAAAAAAGATTGAACTTCTGGTAACTCTAAATAACCTTATTTTATTATTCTTTTATTTGAATCATTCTATTTTATTATTATAAAAAATCATCAAGAACAATAACAACAAAAAAATGGGGAGAGTCTACTGTCACCAACTTATCCTCGTGTCAAGAAATTTTCTAACTAATTCAAAACACCTGAATTATATTAAACACAAAACAAGAGAGCAAACAAATAAATCAACTTGCAAGCTATCGACCTTTTTCAAGTGCGAGCAAAGATAAAACTTAATTTCACTCTGGATTCTAAATATTTCAAGTTTCTACAGTTGTTTCAAAAACCAGCAGTGAAAAATTTATCCAGAGGAGGAGAGGAACGAAATTAGAGTGAGAAGTGAGAAGGAAAAAGAGAAAGTAAAAAAAATCAATTGCTGCTGAAAAGAAGCAGTTGACATCCAATTGAAATGTAGAGACCATCTAAATCTAAAAACTTACATTTAAAAATACAATTAACTACTAAATACCACAAAATACATACAAATAAAAATTTAGATCTATATTTACAAATCTACATAGTCAAAAGATACTACCAAAAACAAACAAAAAAGGTCCCTTTAAATTCAAAATACACAAAAGTCCCTATATTATTATATACATGTATTACCTAGAGAAAACAAAACGACTATTTAAAAAGATAATAATTTGACATTCCATTTTTCTAAATCTAAATCTAATTTCGTTTTATTATACCTATACTCTATACTATAAAATGACAACAATAACCATACAAACAAAAGCAACAGAGTAAACAGTGTATTTTACTTGACGTAAAAACAAAATGTATTCTTTTTTCCTGATTGCCAACTATTTTGAAACCCCTTTTTGAATTATATCAGCTGTATTAAACAATAATGATAAAAAAAGGCAAGGAGTTTTTTTATCAATATAAGAAAAATACACATGTCTCTACTGTAGGAATTACATTGTATTATAATATTACATTATTATATTATGTAAGAGGTAACCAACAATAAATGTCGTAAATTTAAAATTGTGCCCTCTCTCTTAAATATTTTAGGTCAATTTTGTTTTGCCTTTTATTTTTTGCTTTATAATTTACAGATGTATACATACATATTATTGAGATAATTTAATGTTTTAATGCTAACGTTGTTTGTTGTTGTACTATACATACATGTGTGTATTTAAATTTAAATAATGAGAGTACACAATAAAATCTCCAGGAATGAAAACCACATCATACCTCACAGTATTATTAATTATTAATTAATATTATGCATACATATATTAAATATTATGTACATCATGTGTATTCTTATTAAATGTGGATGTGGATAAAAAATAATTAAATGTGCTACGTTATATACTTAAACTGTTGCGTTTCTTCATTTGAGAGGTCATGAGGTCACAATTGACAAGAAAAAAGAAAAGCAAGACAAATAATACATAGTAATAATATTATTATTATTCAGTTTTGTTCCCAAAATTTAAAAAAAAAGTATACAGTTCTATTCGAAATTCGAAAAATATTATGTGACCTTTGTATAATATTTTTGTCTATTCTAAACGTCATCCATTGTGTGGAACTGTATCCTGTATCCACTGTGGTTATTGTGTCTTATAATTTGTATTTGATTATTAATCATTAATTATTATACTTGGATAGGAGTAAGAAAACTGTGTATAAAAAATTGTAATATATTTATGTAAATTATTATTATTATTATTCAAAGATAGACTACATAAAATAGATTACATAATTTAGATTATAGATTTAAGGCATGCTGCATGTTCCACGTTGATCTACCTCTTTAATTGTCTAATCTATGTATAATGTATATTATAGGTATAATTATTATTATTATGCATTTTAAATTGTACATAGTTCAAAATTGTGCGGTAAATATACCACATATATATTATGCCACATCACAACCATTTTCACCCTTGAACAAAATTAGTAACTATAAATTATAACGATCATTATTATTACTATTATTAATTATTATTAATTATTTATTCCTATTAAATTCTATATTCTGTTCTAAAAATCTGCACCTGCACTTTACACTTAATGTTCTCTCTGTTTACGTTTTATTTTTCATTTTTCATATATGATAATATTATGTACACACATGATTAATTGCCTCGCCAAACCAAACCAAATTCACGCTAACTATAAACATCACACCACAACTTTGTTTGTAATTGCATGTACACTGTACATTGTACAGACAGTAGACAGTCTATAGCATTTTCATTTCGTACTGCACAATGCACAAGCACAATGCACAAGATAATGTATTTTTGGTTCAAAATTGCACCTTAAATTGAAAATTGACCCACAAAAAAGACGCATTGCATTTGCATAATTGCACACCATCACGATAAGCAACGATGAATTATCGGGCACATCAGTAGTATTTTTTTCTACTAACAAAATACTTGTTAAGTAAATGGGGCAAAATGAGAATCATCGATTTGATTGTCGTAAGTACACAATCCAATTTCAAATACAAATTTCACATAAAACGGAAACTTGTTACTTAATACAGAGAAAAGCATGCAAAAACCACCAAGTCAAAGAGCATGAAAATTCTACATCAAGCTCTGGAACATATTTATTTATGCGAGGATAAATAAATCTCACGCAAAATCTTGTGAACACAAAAAAAACCCAACATTTCAACTCCAATTGGAGTGTTGAGTCACGTTAGTGTGAAAGATTATAGAGGAATACTTGTTAAAACTCATAGACATAATATAATGTAAGGTTAGCCTAATGTAAATAGTAGATAGGGGCTGCAAATGCACAACAAAATTTTACCCTCTCGCAAAAATAGGTACTTGAAAGTCAAAACTCCCGAATCTATTCTAAATTTTAGAGGAATTATAAAATCTTATATAAATCATTGGCACTCCAAAATACATTAGAACTATTAAATAATTAAAACTTGACTGTTAAAAAAGAGGTAGAAAATTCTTACAATTGGCACACATTATTTCCATTCGGATGACAAAACTGAGAATCTCATTGAAAGGTAAATCCAGCCAGTCATTCAATGAGACTCTTACTTTTGTCTAATCCGCATTCCACAAACCATAACAATGTTAAACTGAGAGGAGATAGAAAACAGTGAGAGTGAGTTGCTTTTCGGTTATTGGCAAAACTATGTAAGGAAATAGAGATAGGCTATAGAAATAGAATTAGTAATGAAGTAAACTCGACAAGGCTCGTTTGTTGTTATTTTCATAATCTGCACTTTAATTTAAAATTCACTGCATGCAAAATCTAAAAGTAAATATAAACATGAGAAAGACATTCTTTTATTTTCTATTTTTTTCTACATTAAATTAATTCGGACTTTGTAATTTGGAATTTCAATCCAATGAATTATGATGTTTTGGATTTTGGATTTTGGACAATCTACTTTTGTACTTGACGTCATGTGTAAAGATAAGAATAATTTTCATAGAATACATCATACACTAAGAAATAAAATAGCTATGGTCTAGGGGTAAAAATAATACTGATACTTGACTAGTGAACTAGGTTAAGAATTTACTTGATTCCTTGTGCGTGTGCTTGTGTGTGTGTAATATATAATATGTGATGTGTGAGGAAAATCAAATGGAAACCCAAAACATGTAACTGGCAAAGACAAAAATGAAAAAGTGATGGACAGAGACGTTTTGAGGCATTTTTATCTATACCTTTGTATTTTAAGGTATTAAAAACTGCATTAACAATATTACACATTCTTATTATACTTGTAACTTGTACTGTAAAATGATTGCAGTGTGCATACAAAATACAAAGACGAAAGACGAGACATTCAAAGTCTGGGCCGAGGGCTGACATTTTGACATTTTATTTTCCAAAATTTCCAACACTCCCAAGCAGATTTTTAGACAGGAGGGGGAAAAACTGAAATTATACCTGAAAACTGAAAAGATGTTGAAACAGAATGGTGCTATAGAACTAAAAAAAACTGATAAGATAGGAGAGAAATCATCATATTTCATATTTATGATTCATGTGATGTGGTGCTGTATAAAAATCCTTTCTTTAATATTTATTTATGTGTATTTCCGCTTCAATTTGTCCGTTTTGGATGTGTCCAATGTCCGTCGTTTATGATAGTACAAAATACTTACAAACAACTTGAGAACAATAAAAAAATTAATGGTTGTTTTTTTTTTATTTTACTTTTCATTTTGCATGAGAAAATAAACCAATGGGAAATTCTTTATTTATGTTTATGTTGTTTAAACATGTAATTGGACATTATACATTGTACATCATATTTTGTGTACCTTACGTTGTTTAAAGTTAATACATTCTCATTTCTCAATGTAGACCGGATTAATTATTAATTAAGTAGAGAAATTCTATAGATAATAGATAGACAAATGACTATTACTGTTAATATAGAGATTTATCATAGTACATTTAAACTATTTGAAATGATGACGGTGTATTTAAATAAATGTAGAATGTAGATTCATTCCGTAGATTATACAACAAACAAAGTTGACGTGTATTAAAATATATTAAATATATTGTAAAAACACATTGTACATTGTACAATGTGCAAATAGATGTGTATAATGTATATAAATATACTATATTATAGTGCTGCTAAACTTTATTTATGGTACCTTATATGTACATTCAACATTCTACATCATATACATATACGTTCAAATTGTACGTATTACGTGCAATGTACACGTAGTTAGTTTAACATAACCTTTTTTGACTGTGTAAAAAGTAAAAATATTATATGATACAAAATACAAACAAATGAATTCTTTAAAAAAAAAGATGTACACACAAGGTGCAAATATTATGTAAGTACTAAATACATCTATAAAATTGTTACTAATTATTGTAAAAAAATAAAACAAGATATAATGTATGTTGTATGTAAATATATTCAGAAAAATATTACACTGATTACACTAATTAATAATTAAAAAGATGACGGAATAAAAGTTAAATGTCAATTTATTTACTGCAAATCAAGCCAACACAGGATTTCATTTCATTGTACATTGCAGAAAGTACAAGAGCTACAGTTTTCATTATTTCATTTTATTTACCATGATCCATAATACATAAACAAATATTAATTAGTTTAAACTCAATTGGGGTATGACCATGGAAATTCAAAGAATTTGCTTACTCTACTCTTTAGATTTTAAAGTTCAGGGTTCAGGGTTTCGGGGTTTTTTTTGTAGAATGTGAAATGCGGAAATTTTCGAGTAGAAGACATTTTCTAGCTTATTCTGTACTCCAAATTTAAAACTAGGGATATTTGTCTGTCAATTTCCCTCTTTTCCAGTCTCTGGATCTCAAGCTGTATCAAAAAGGATTTAAGGGGAGTAGAAGATAAAAAGAAGATCCATTTTACACTGAATATTACAGAATAACGGTAGGATAAAGATAAGATAAGGTGCCTGTTCTTTGTCAAAGTGTCAGCAAAATAAACCAAACTAAACCAAACCAACGGATCCATTCTCTTCCAAGTTCAACATTGAGCATATGAAAAGATTCAAAAAAAAGATACAACTAGTGCAGTAGAGCAAAGACAAAGACAAAGACAGTGCTTTTTGGAGAGGAAAGTAGTACATAAAAATTCGAGAAACTTTGACATTCTTGGCAGAGGAGAGGACTAAACAGTAGACAGTAGAACAGTAGATGCCAAGGAAGAAGAAAAGGACAGAAACGAAGGAGAAACAGCTGTTGCTCAATTCCTTGTGGTTGGTTGGCTGGCTGATTTTGTGTTGGATACTTTCTTCTGGAGAAAGCTTTTCTATTGCATCTTTTGATAACATCTTGTACTGTGTACAAAGATACACAACAGAGAACATGGAACGACAGAGGCAATAAAGTTGTTCATTGTACGTTGTACATTTTGGCGAGTGAAAGTAAGAACAAGAACCAGAGCAACAGCGGGTAGAGAAAAAAGAAAAGCTCGGAAAGAAAGCTAAAAAAAAGTTGGAAAAATTCCATTCACGAAATCAATTTAAGCGAGAAGGACGATAGAACTGCTAGATTATAGATTGTACCACAACGCACAACGTATGCATTCTGTAGAATCTAGAAAAACAATTTTTGTAGCTTTACAACAACAACATTATCAACTCTTTGTACAACTTCCTACACCACACTTTATGATACTTTATTTACCAGCACCAGCATTGAGGCGAAATAATAGGCATAATCTTGAGATTGTCTTTTATTGTTCAATGTCCTCTTTATTACATATGTATAAAATTTACTTTGATAGGGTAAAAGTATAGTCAAAGAAGAAGATGGGACTATCTGTAATCTGTAGTTATCTGATCATTGTAAAAGTAAAAGCGAGACATTTTAAATCCCATCTTTTCTACTACAGAGTTTTACACGAGTATGATGATACTATGAAATTTACTGATTACTGTTTACTGTTTAGAGTTGAGAGAGTAGCAAACTAGCCAAAAAATTGTTTTCCTTGTCAAGATTAAGGTCTATTTGAAATAATGTGTAAAATGACTATTATCATCTGTTTTCTCATTTTTCGTACCAGTAAAAGCCTTTCTCTTTGAATGTTATTTCATCCAAACTTCCTGATTCCTGTTAGGACCATGTAAATTTTCAATACAATTTTCAATCCATCTTTTTCTCCTTTGATTTCATCCGAGATGAAAAGTAAGAAGAAACCCAAGAAAAAGAGACAGCTGCTGCAAAAATGCACTATCGGTTTATGTGGGTTTTCCTTTCTAGCATTTTACAGTTTCTGGCACGCTGTATGGGTTTTACTATATTTTTTTATTCTAGTTTTTATAGATTGTAGATACTTGCGCGCAGTTTGTGTAACTTGTCAAGCGTACACAATTTAGTATTGGTTTTGGATCTTTTGGATTTTCCACCTTATCTCAGTTTTACGTTATGTTTAGTATTTCCTAAGATGATTCAGTTTCCTACAAACTCACATTTATGTAGTGGTGATTCAAGGCTCAAGATTTTAGGCAGATTTCATCCAGGATGCCAAAAACAGTACAAAATGGGAAAAACTTTGAATATTTGAAATGAAGCCCTGTTTTGTGCACTGTGGAAAAAGTATGCGGCTTCAGGAGGAACGGATACCGGTATTATTGATTTTTGATTAAGAGTTGAAAGTCTGAAACATACAAAGTGTAGATTGGAGAAGACAGAAGAGTAATAAATAATAAATAGCGTCTACAAACTTTCAATTTTTCCAAATTTCTCTGTGGGTGAACAGTGAACACTCAAGACTCAAAACTCTTGAATCCAGTCAAATTTTGACGACGTTGACACAGTTTTCTGTTACCGTTTGGTAAACCGTTTGCACAGTTTACCACTTACTGCAAACTACTATACTTACCGTAGGGATGAGAGAATACAGAATTTATAGCATAATACTAGACAGCTGTTGCCAGTTGCATGCAGCACAGAGATTTTCTCTAAATTCTAATAATGTATTACAGAAAACTGAAATGATGTTGGATAAAATTGAAAAATTTGGAGGTTTTCCATTTCTCTTTCCTTCCTCTGACTAAACAAGTGTATAGCTACTTTATAGTACTGAAAAATCTTGAACCGACTTTAGACATTGTAAATTGTTTTTGTTTTACATGTATTTTTTTATGAATGTGGGTAGAAAGTAGAAATGGAAGTTGAAAATGAAATTGCAAATTGAAATGAGCCACATAATCAAGTTTTTACACAGAGAATGAAAACATAAAACAAGCTAAACTAAATCATAAAAGTATGACGCGAGTACATTTTTTGACTAAAATATTAGCGGACATTTTATAAGAAATTGCACATAATAAATAATATAAGCAAGGTAGAGGAAAGATGATCTGTGGTATTTTATTATGGGAAAAGTTGACGATCTTAAAACTCAGCATGGTTATATTTTCTATTTTATTGATAATATTGTTGCAGAAAATATACAAAAATTTGTACAATTTACAGTTTTATTCAGCTTCATTAGGCCTACATTTTTGGAGTCCAATTTGGAAATTTCATTTCTTTAAGTAGTAAAACATTGAGCATGTTCTACAGTACTTTGATCTTTGATCACAGTCAGAACATTTTTTGTCTCAAGTCTCAAGTATATTACAAATTTTCTCAGTTCCTTTTATACTTTGACATTTTACATCAAAGGAGAAAAATTACCAGTTTTCTCTAAGAGTCTACATTGTATACATTGTACATCTTTCGTTTGAATTAGGTGTGGGTTTTAGTAGCATTCATAAAAATTACTTATGAAAATTGAACATGTTTGAAGGCTACACATAAAATAGGGATACTAATGAATAATTTGACTCTTTATACTACTCTGATTGCACTGCCATATCTCACGTCTTAAATATACAAAGCTTTAAAATGAGAAAATAGTTACAAATGACACATGTTGATGTGTTTTCTGTTTCCCTTTGGTGAATTCATTTGCTGTGAATGCCTAATCATCCAAGTTTCAAAGAGAGAAGGAAAATTCTGAACATTTCAGTCTATTTATTATTCCGTCCTCCTCATCAATTGTCATACTACATTTTTATCCACAATAGTTTAGATAATTGAACAAACAATCATGTTTCTTACTTGATTAAAGGAAACATTTTACTTTTTTTTTTAGATATCTTGTCTGAGTTCTTTTTATTTTTTGTATTTATGCTTACTTTCATCCTGCCACTTCTATAGTGGTTCATCTTTGATCTATAAGGTCAAGAGCAAATGCATAAAATATTGTCTTTTCAAAGTCAAATAAGCCGATATTATGATAAAAATCAGCATACAAAACATCTTTCCACTTGTGAAATAAGCACTGAACGTCAGTTTGATATTTGAAATAATATGGATTCCAAGAACAAAAGAAGAACCAGCTCATATCAGCAAATAAAGACAGAATGGAGAATACTACAGGAAACACATAGTGTAGCCGCATGTATAACTTGTACATCTGCACAATGGCCCAGTCATCATTATCGTTATCAGGATACTTTTTATTGATAACGAATAGTGATGACTCGTTATAAATGAGACACATGTTTGAATTGCCATTTTCGCAAAATGAGAGAGAGAGAGAGATAAGTCGGCGATCGGCGATGCAATGGGACATTTATCGAGTTGATTATGAGTCGCTTTTCTATATAGACAGTATCTCGTATTTATTTTTCTTAAAATACTGGATTAAGAATAATACTTGTAATTTGCATAAACTTGCTTAGTTTTTACTTGTAAAATTCTCACAAATTTTCGCAATTTACTTATTGGTCATGTTTGGTTTATTTTTATATTTTTTTTTGTATGCATCAACAACTTAATATGCAGTGTATTATACACTATTCTATAACGTACTTTTCGAGACTACTATTGCTATGTAATAAACCACATTATGTACACACAAACTGTAATACACAATATAACGCAAATGAATCATCGCCAGTTGTCCTGCAGCTTAATAATCTTTAATTACATGAATAATTCACGATAATCCTCTCAAATTTAATGATTTGAGTTTTTAATTTGCAACAGATAACAAACACTACTGAATGACATGTACAAAAAATCAATTCCAAGAAACAGAAATAGATTTACTGGGATATCAAGTTCTTGGGCATGAGATTCTGCAGGACAGACTAATAAATAAAACGTATTTACAGCATACTATTTTGCAACATAAGTCACTCAATTTTTCGTGCCTTTTTAGGATGCCAAGTAGACTATTGTAATAGTCGTGTCTGTCTGTCTGTCCATGCACATTGAGTACGCTTCGACCAAATGCCAATATGTACATGCATGCATTTAAATGCACACATATGTACATGCATGCATTTATGTGGTCGGCACTGAAAACAAAGTGATCACTGAAAAAAGTCATCACTGAAAAATCACTGCAAAAAGGGACAAACTTAATATCGGCCGAAAATCGGAATTTTTCAGTGATCACTGAAAAAACGTTTTTAAAACGTTTAGGGGGACAAAAGAGGACCAAAACGTTTTTAAAACGTTTAGGGGGACAAAAGAGGACCAAAACGTTTTTAAAACGTTTAGGGGGACAAAAGAGGACCAAAACGTTTTT
>JABASP010000913.1:0-37954 GCA_019776565.1 Sminthurinus signatus | reverse complement strand
TAGTGACAGAATGTAAGAGTACAGTATAAATAATAATAGAAGTATAAATACAAATAACATTTCAATATCAAGTAACAGACTTACATTTACAACAGAAAATAACAAAAAAAAAACAAAGATACAGTTCACCATTTAAATTAAAGCTATATATATATATGGTCTGGAAAGTACGAAGTATATATAGAAATTAGAAATTAAATAGTAAATATACCATGATTATGATACACCTCTCTGCCTACTTTTATATATTTTAACGTTGTTCAAATGAAGATATATACGCACCTAAATATTTCATACCCCTATAAATTATTTGACTTTTAAATATTATATAGTTGTAACATTTCTTTCTTTCTTTTTTTGGCTTGATGATATTATACATCAGTTTCATTTTAGAATTGAGAGAATAATTATTTTTGTTAATTAATTAGTCACGAATGACCCTCAATAATGAAGGTTTACAATAATTGAGTAATATTCAAAACAGCTAAGTCTTTTCTACACAGCACTAGTAACATTGATAGAATGATGATATATAATAATTACAGTATACATAAATTGAAAACAAGAGAAAGTAAAGTGTAAAAATGAACAACCAAGTTTTCTTTACCCTAGTACATCTCGTTATGTAACTGAAAAATGTCACTAGTCACAAGCAAAATACACATTTCTCTTTGGTTTTTGGGTTTTTCTGATACTATTGTAGTTATACTTTACCATAAATTTAAGCTACATATATACATTAGTAAATTCACAGGTAATATTTTCAATTCAATCAAATATTATGCATATCTAATATAATTAATTAATAATATGACAATTTAAATGCAGAAGGTTATAGACAGCATTTTGTTGTTATACATAATACATTTTGTAGTTGTCGTCGTCATTTTGCGAAGAAAATAGGCGTAATTATTTCGGATGTTTCGTTTAAAAAATTATTGAGTTTTGGCTTCAGCTTCTCTCTCAGCTAAATCAATGTTGGCTACATAATATAAAGAATAACAAACAATTTGTTAATCAAATTATTATCAGTGTGTATATACTTTATGTACTATATGTTAATTTATCACTATTTCATTAAATACTTACCTAAATTCTTTGCAGCTGTTGTTCCTTGTAAGATAGCCATTGCCCATTTAGCTACAGCAATTGGGAAGCAAATGATTGCAAAGAACTTGAACCAATCTATAGATAGATATTTCCAACAAAATTAAATACATCATATACAATACAAGTATGTTTTATACATCTTTTTTAATACTGAAAGAAGTAGACATGAGGATGTTTAAAAAAAAACTTACATGAAGGGTAGAAGTTGATGAGGTACAATGAAATATTGAAGAGCTCATTTCCACCACACATGGTAAATAGTATCGGATTAGAAGTGTAGTACAGACGAAGGAGGTATGGATCTTCATTTGTCATGTTTTTGTGAGATTTTCCATGTAAAAGAGATGTATGAAGATGAATCCAGTGCATGGAAATGTCAGTAGCAAGAGAGATTTGAAAGAAGAATGCCCAAGATGGATAAAATACTGATAACATCATCATCAAAACGGCTGTTCCACATCTATCCGTCAACTGATCCAACATAGCACCAAATTTCGTACCTATATTAAAAATAATCAAAGCAAAATTTTGAAATTTTATACATACATAACTACAACTATATACTACACGATTTATTTAACATGTATATTAAAGAGATTACATTAATTATGTAAAAAAGAATGGGTTTCATACTTTGATTGTAATAACGGGCAGCATGTCCATCGACAGCATCTAAGAGAGCGCTAGTTAGATAACATAAAATTGCAAGGGTAGGAAAATGTTGCATAAACATGCAAGAAAGGATGGCGAGGGCGATTCTTCCATAACCTGTAAATTGTATTTAAAAAAGAAATTCACATACACTGCTAACTATTAAGTATAATTTGCTTGTATTCAATGTATCAATAATCAACAAACATTTAAAAAGAGCATGACATATACCACATGTCAACTGAGCCCACACGTGCTAATTCTTTTCAAATTCATAAAATACAATTTAAGTTATTGATTCATTATAATATATTATAGAGTGATTGTTGTATAGTTAAATACTGTGTAGTTCATTTACTTACCAATGAGATTTGGAACAAACAGGAACACATTTTCCCCCATTGTGACTTTTTGCTTTTTGTTGTTGAGAATGAGTTGAAATTCACAAAACCTTAGTTAAATACTTTTAATACAGTTGTATCCAGTAATGTTTTTGTACTCGTATAATATATTTTTAAATTTTGGAATGAAAAGTTAATACACAATACACACAGAGTACTTAAAATACTTGGAAAAATCGTCCTCGTATTTACTTTTTACGACTGGAACAGGAAACACACAACACAAAATATTGATTTTCCTACTTAGTTCATTCTTCCGCGCATTTTCCGTTTTTACGTGTTGCTACGCAGTACAGTCCTTGTACATGAAAAAGTATAGAAAACTGATAGATACAGAATCTGTATTACAGATATATATGAAACTACACACAAGTTTTTCAGTTTTTTGTTTATCAAGGAGAAACAGAGAAAGACGGATTTGGGATCTGTAAAAATCACTATTAAATTTACATCATGTGTGTGGGTTTAGCTATTTACTATTTACATTTGAGTGTGACATTGCATGATTCATTTATGCTCGCGTAAGCTTTATTTTTGGTATCTTTGCCTTCATGCTTTTTTCCAATTTTATATGATGCATAAACTATATACTTGGAAAGATGATGAGCTAATCGAATAGAGCCTATGCATGTATGACGTCTGTGTACAAAATGTTTTAACAGTTAAATTAGTATTAAATTAGACAAATGAGAAAAACGACCCATGCCCTGTGCAATATTGTCTGGTACTATAAAATATAATATATGTGGGTTTTAAAAACATGTTCGTCCACAGTTGGAGGTGAAATATACATATTGAATAATACGTGTCTCATGTCTCATGTAGGTTAGAATAATAAAAAATAATTACATAGGTATAGTTAGTTAATCCAATTAGTAAAATGAGAGAGACAAAGCTGCTTTCAAGTTTTCGGTCTTCGTATACTTATTTATGTGATGTAACTCTCCACAAGTTACAATGTCTACAACTATAAACTACACTACATTATTAATTTTATGCCTATACTTTAGAATAACTTTTACATTTAAGCCAATTCTTCATCACTGATCGTAGGTATACATATATGTATATACTTTTTTTTATTTTCTTTTTTTTTGGTAATTCAAAGTTCATAATATAGAATAATATGATTTAAAAACTGTTTTTTTTTCTTCAGATTTTTCTTTTCCGTATACTTAATATTTAATGACAATTGTGTAATAGAAAAAAATCAAAGAGTTTAAATATTATACAATATGCTAATAATTATTGATAATAATTATTACTCTTATTAAATATTATAAATACTGTATATAGTGTATGTACTTAGTATAAAAACATGTACATTGTACATGTATATAAATAATTAATCTTTTTATACCTATATTCAAAAACAATAGATACATATAAATAATTCTGTATATAATAGCCATACAATAGTTTCTGAAACTGTTTACATTAAGTATATTACACCTTATACATATATACTTAAGATAAGATGTTGTAACACTAAAACACTATATAAATTCGAACACGAGTAAGAACAAAAAACAATAATAATAATATATATTACAAAAAACTTACACTGCTTATGAATAATTAAAACTTTTACTTACATACTATTTTTAAATTCAAAAAAAAAGGAGTAAAAAAACACGACGTGTACAGTAACAATAATTACTAGGTTGTAGAGAAATTAAAAGACAGTCAATTAAATTATGATGTCATAAGTCGAGGAGCAATATTCATAGACATCAATTCTTGGAACAATAGCTTGGCTGCATAAGGAAGTCGGATTTGAGATATCTATATATAAAGAAATTGGAGAAGAAAAATGAAAAATATGTATTAATCTTTTCAGAAAGCTTGTAAAATTTTTTAGATGTTAAATACATTTTGTTTGAAAAGATTTCAGTTATAGCATATTTTAAAATCACAATATTTTTTTCATACACAGCTAAGGTAATAAGTTTTCATCCTTAATCATTTTCACTAATTTTAGATTAAACATTCACATAAATTATAAACAAGTATAATATCTTACCTGTGTTTTGTTTTTGCAGCCTCTACATTCATAAGTCTTATTTCTTAGATTTGCCACAGATATTAATCCACATAAATCACATATGTGTACTCGATAAGGATCGGAAACCTAAAAAAATAGAACATAATTGTATTAATAAATTTCATTGTATCGAGATATGATGATTCATTTAACTTTGTAATGTACAAAATATTCTAAATACCTCAAATAGACGTTCACGCAAAAATTGAGCGGCTCCATGGGAAATTTGACAATCACGCTCCATTTCTCCAAAACGAAGACCACCATCCCTATAGAACAATTTAATTTCAAAGTATTAAAAATATATTCTTAAAAAAGAAAAAAAAGCAACTGCCACAACTTTCTTTTTTTTTCAGAAAAGATTTCAGTACAAGTAATGTAAAATCAAAAATATTTTTCATACACAGCTAAGGTATAAAGATTTCATCCTAAATCCTTTTCATTTGATACTTAGACATGCAATGTATTACATTGTAATTTAGAAAAAGAATTTTTACCTGGCCCTTCCCTCCATAGGTTGACGAACTAAAATTTGTACAGGTCCTCTAGCACGTGAATGAATCTTGTCATCCACCATATGTTTAAGTCTTTGATAGTAAGTTGGACCAAGGAAAATGTGAGCATTGATTTTACGCCCAGTATGACCATTATACATGACTTCATTTCCTCGAAGATGATATCCATATGCTTCAAGTAGATTGGAAATCTTTTGTACGTTGACAGCGTCATTAAATGGTGTAGCATCCCCGATTTCTCCTTTATTAGCTGAAACTTTCCCTTGAAGACATTCAATCAAATGCCCAATTGTCATACGGGAGGGAATAGCATGAGGATTAATAATAATATCAGGTGTAAGTCCTTCAGCAGTAAAAGGCATATCCTAAATAAATTTAAAATAAAAATAGAAATATTATTACACATTACATTCAAATTCACAATTAACTATTAAATATTTATTATTTTTAATTTCTAAATAATCTTGTAAACATTATTATACAAATTATAAAAAACTCACTTCTTGACGGTACTGAATTCCGCAAGTTCCTTTTTGACCATGCCGTGAAGCAAATTTATCACCAATTTGAGGAATACGAACACTACGTACTCGAATTTTAGAAAACTAAGAAAAAGAAAGAAACATTAATTTTTATAGTACTTAAAAAAGAGGAAACACCAATAAAATTAAGAAATAATACATGATACATTTCAAATTTTATTTATTTTTTACCTTGTAACCATCAGAATTTAATGTGATCATGACTTGATCTACAATTCCAGTTTCAGAATTTCTGAGGAAGGTTGAGGCATCTCTTTTAACAAACCTTCGACTAGATTCAGAGAATTCATCTTCAGTTTCTGGAAGTGTGATTGTTTTCCCAATAATGACGTCATCTCCAGAGACACGAACACCGGGTGCAATAATACCATCACAATCTAACTTGTCGTAAATAGCATTTCTCATTCCTTGACATTTGTCTCGAGAAGGTTTTTCGAATTGTTCTTCCTAATAATAATCAAAAATAAAATATGATTCATTTTTACTATTGCTTATATTCGTTCAATAAATGCATATAATTAATAGGACAGACACAAAAATTTTGTGACAAAATGTAGCTGTTATATTGAATATTTATTTTTGAGAAATAAAAGGAAAGCCAGTACAAGTAACAAATATTATCATAATGATGCATACCTGATCACCAATACGTTTAGATTCTTGATCTTTATATGAACGGAAGAAAACAGATCTAAAGAAACCTCTGTCAACAGCTGAGGCATTTAAAATGACAGAATCTTCTTGATTGTATCCAGTATAACAAAGAATAGCAACAATACTATTGATACCAGCTGGAAGTTCACGGAAACGAAGATATTCCATAGAACGAGTCGTTACCTATTGTAAATCAAAAGAAAGTTTTTGATAGTGTTCTACAGATACATATGAAATATAAATAATTCAAACAAAACCATAAACGCATATTATTATGAAGTGTTTTGTAAATAGTCAATACATATATCCAATAAAATAACTTACAAGAGGTTTCTGTGGGTAGTAAAGGACGTGAGCTAAAGTGTCCATTCTGACATGATAATTAGTAATATAAACACCCATGGCTTGTTTACCCATAGCACTCTGAAATTAAAAATAATATAAAGAATATTATTATGTTTGAATTAGATTAGTTATTAGTTATAAACTTCTTTTTGTAAGAATCGTAAATATGAGATTTATTAATATTTTGATTTCAGTTATAGCAAAGTTTAAAATCATAAGATTTTTTCATACACAGCTAAGGTAAAAAAAGTTTCATCATTTATCATTTAAAAATATTCTAATATTGTATTATTTGACATATTTTATATTTTATCCATAAAGAAAACATTACTTACTTGATAAGTATTACGTGGAGATTGATTGTGATCAGGGAAAGGGATGATTGAAGCACAGACTCCTAGAATCATTGCAGGATGAATTTCACAATGTGTATAAGTTGTACAATAGGCAAATCTCTGATCTTGAGTTAAGTCATCTGGTGACATTGCTATCATTGCACATTCTTCTTCCATGGTATCAATATATTCAACAACACCACGAGCAACCAAATCTTGCCATCTAAAGTAATAATAATAATTTAATTAACTATCGGCGAACAACAAAATTAACTATGGTATTTTATGTGCATTTATAGAACTTTTAGTTTTTCTATAATCTATATATCTTTTCATCATCTTGTCTTACCCATAATTATCATATTCTCTCTCCTTTAATGAATCAATGTGCTTCCGTTTTAGTAGAAGTTTTCCATTTTCTACAATTAATAAAGGACGACAAATTCTACCAGCATCCGTATAGATACGAATTTCTCGATCTCGAATATCACGTACCATTGATACTATAATAAAGTAAAAAAGACAAAAAAAATAATAAATAAAAAATAGGCCAGCATATAAAACTTTTTCATTTTTATTCAAGTATTAACTATTATTTTTGTGAAGTCAATTCAAAATAACAGAAAAAAGAAAATTACCTTCAGACACGATAATGTCCATTTGTCTTCTCAATTTACGAAGAGTACTCATCAACTGTTCTGGATCTCTATGAATTCCTACCCAACAACCATTGACGAAAATTTTGGTGGCACTGTAAATTCATAATATTTATATACATTATTTTATTGTTCATATAAATAATTTTTTAAATTAAAAGATTTTAAAGATATAGATATTATTATACATACTCTGCAATAGCAGAAGGTGCAATTTCTTCAAGATTTTCCATAGACCATTCTTCCAAAAACTCAAGAATAGGACTGGGTTGAGAACCGACAGAAATATAAGCCATCAATGCTAAATTTTTGACAAGACCGACAGCTGCTCCTTCAGGAGTCTCGGCAGGGCAAATCATACCTAAATAAATAAATGAATAGAATTTGTAAAAAATATTAATTTCCTATTAACTAATAATGAGTAAATGATAATGATTATCTTTACTTAAATCGTATATCGTTGTAATAATAATGAATAATAATAATAATTAATTATACCCCAAAGAGTATTGTGAAGTTGACGAGGTTTGGCTAATTTTCCGTCTCGTCCAATAGGACTGTTTACACGACGTAAATGAGATAGTGTCGAGGCAAAAGTCAGTCTATTCAACACCTGAAAATTGTATATATATAAAGAAACAAGTACTATGAGTGAATAATATTCATTTTATATTGTTAATGTGCGTATTTTATGTTTCATAAATTTCAAACTAGTTTAATTTCAGATATTTGATTTGTAAAATCATAAAAGATCATACACAGCTAAGGTAAATAATTTCATCATAAATCAAAACTACTTTACATTACGATAATATAATATTCTTTGTAGAAAGTGGAGAATAAATTAGCATGCATAAAAAAATCAAGTACTACTATTATAAACTAACCTGAGATACTCCAGCACGAACTTGATGAGCTTTCTTTTGATCTCCCCAATTTCCAGTGGCTAATGAATACTTTAATCCATCCGTAATAATTCTTGTTTTAATGGCTAATTCTAAATTAAAATCTTTTCCTTTATCTATAAATTTTTGGGCATACATTTTGACTTCCTTTGTAAGATTTTTGAAAAGTCCTCTGAATAAGAAAGCTAATAAAGGTCCAGCTAAGTCAAGCCTTTTATTTCCATAATGATCACGATCATCTAATTCTCTACGACCTAATGCTGCTAATAATAACCTATGTACCATATAACCTAAGAAATATGCTTTTTTAGTTTCACAAAAATCTGACACTCCAACATGAGGAAGCATTTCTTTTTGAAGAATTTCCTTTGCATACTTGATACGCTTTTCTTTTGTAACACCAGGTTTGGCACCTCGAGCTCCTACGAAATGCAAAAAAACAATAAAATATCCATATTAAAAAAATGATAAAATTTTAGTTTTAGAGAAATACGAAAAATAAAACAATAAAACTTATTTCATAATAAATTATTATATGATATTTTAATATTTTACCGATAAAATTTAAGGCGACATTTTGTTCTTGAACAACAAAAGCTTCATCAAGAGAAGGTTTAACCATTTCCATCATTTCAGGATCATCAAAATCATAAATAATATGTTCTAAAATATCACGATCTGCTACAAATCCAAGAGCTCGGAAAACAATCATAATGGGAATTTCTTGTTTGATGTAAGGCATAATAGCAATAATTCGTTGACCAATAGAAGATTTTTTTAATGACTGTCCACCTCTTGACAACATATTTACCCATAATGTACTAGTAGGACGTGAGGAATGTTCTAAACAGGACCGAATTTCAGATTTATATGCATATTTTGAATCCTTCATACTAAAGACATACACTGTATTTGTTGCCATCTTTTCTTGAGCGATGAGGACCTAGTTTTAAAAAAAAACATGAATACAAATACAAAGTATTAAAAAAATGATTTAAAAAAAATATGTAAACTACCTATGTAATATGTAAGAATAAAACAATTGTTGTATTTTAAACGTAACAATTAAATTAGTTTAATAATAATTTCAGATAATTGATTGGTAAAATCATAAAAGATCATACACAGCTAAGGTAAAAAATTTCATCATAAATCAAAACTAAATCAACACAACACACTACACTACATTAAAATATTGCTTTTAACAAAAATAAAATACCTTTTCAGATCCATTCACCACAAAATAACCACCAGGATCAAGTGGACATTCGTTAAGTTCTAAAATATAGACAAAAAATATAATTAAATAAGTATAAGCATATATACATAAAAAACAGATAAAAAAATGTGACATATGATAAAAATATTATATGATGTATTATGTACTTATTTTATTATTTTACCTTGTAAATCACGATCTGTAAGACCACTTAAAATACAATATGTAGACCTAAGCATAATTGGGATTTTTCCAATAAAAGTTTTTGCATGTTGAGTTTTGACAGGTTCATCTTTAATAATAGTTTTGGTAATATCTACATATAAAGGTGCAGAGTAGGTTAAATTTCTTAATCTAGCTTCATTAGGCATCATAGCGGATGGAGCACCATCCTTTTCCCAATGTGTTGGTTTTGATAAATAAATTTGTTCAAATTTTAATTGGTATCTCGTCTATAAATAAATGGAAACAAACAGAAACAAAAATTATGTATATTATATTAGATTTAAATATTATACACATCAAAAAAAAAAACCTCTTGATGCATAATATTTTATGTATGTACATATATTATGCTATTTAATTTTAAAGTAAACTTACGGGGTTTTCAATTTCTCCGGATGTATGTTGTGCTTCAGCCTGGAGATCTATTTGTGGGGAGTCTTCAACAATTCTCTGGACTGACATTTGAATGAATTCATCAAATCTAAAATAAATTATAGTAATAACATCAACAATTGTATAAAACAAAAATAATAATAGATTGTATTATTATGTATTTGGCTAAAAAGAATATTCATTATTTATTATAAAATCATCAAATTATTCAAATCAAAATCAAAATAATATTTAATATTTAATAAACTTACGAATCCAATTGCTGTCTGACAAGACCCTTTTCATCAAAATATGCATTGATGACGATCCAACAGGCCTCTTGCCACAATTCTGCTGAGGTACCCTCTTCATCTCCATCTACAACATTAAACAAATTATATTTTAATTATGCATACGATTAAAAAAACATGATTCTCAAATATGTATAAAAAATTATGTACATAATTTTTAAACTATAACGTTTTAAAAAAAATCTACATACATTTTAGTAAAATACCGAAAATTTAAATAAAATATTGTCATAACAACCATTAACTAACTCTAAATTGACATGTCAATTAAAAATATTACACAAATAAGATGCATGTGCTCACAAAAATACTAAAACAATTTCCAAAATTTTCCATTTACTTTTTCAAATTACAATTTACAATACATAATAAACTGGGTTTCATAACGTACCTTCCTCTGCTTCGAACATCACGTCAAAATTTTTGTTCAAGGAATTGGATAGTCCAAATTCCTCTTGTAGTAGTTAATAAAACCACTAAAGTATATAATACAAATACAAAATAAGCAGTAACAATTAGCTAACTAAGGAATTAAATTAATTATTTCAACAACAAATTCCAATTGTTGTTTCTCTTCAGATTTCAACTCCTCGACTCAGCCGACTCTTGCCAAATCTGGCAACTAAAACAAAATTTGGCAGCTATGTAAGTTGAATAGTTGGGGTGGATTAGACCAGAGGTCTCACGAAATCACTTTTTTTGTCCGGAAGTCACAATAATAATAAAATATGATGATGAGGAATCTTTTTGATTTGTATGAAATGAAATTATTAATGATCTTTTTTCATACACAGGAAAAATCAGAGTCAACCATCGGCAACTGCTCAAGCAGTTAGAAAATTATCACAATTACCAACCTCATCAAATATTATTGGAGGAGGAGGAGTAGGACTGGATAAGATGACAATAGAACAACAACCACAACAATCTCCACAACCTCAACAACATCATCATCATCACCATCATCATCATCATAGAGGTCGAGGTCTATCAAAATCGGTCAATTATTTATCCTCAACAACTGCCTCTCGAGCCAAAGCCGCTTCCGCTGCACAAATTCATAAACCAACAACAGCTGCGAGTATTTCTCGAATTGTTCAAAATGCATTGGCTAAATCTGAAGGAGTCTTAAAACAACGTAATTATTATTAATTATTTATTTTTATTATTACTAGTTACTAAAATTGTATTCATCATTTATTAAAAAATAAAATTGAATAAAATATGGGGTAAAATGAACACTGATAAAAATAATATTGAAATAAATAGGTGGCCGACCAAAATCCGCTACAAATAATAAAGATGCAAATGCAAATAATGGAAAGGATATTGTCTCAACTGGATTCTCTTCAACAATCACAAAGAGTTCTACTAAAGGGAAATCAAAATCTCAAGGTACATTAAAAACCAGTCGAAAATCCACTCGTCATCATCATCGTTCTCATGCACATCTTTCTTCTACATCCAACATGTCCGAGGTCAATGATAAAGATAATACTATTAATCCCATTCCACCACCAACAACAATAACAACAACAACAATGCTACAAAACCCTGGAGGATCTCAATTATTAAGTTCCCCCTCCGGAGGAGGAGCAGCATCTTCTCCAAGTGGTGCAAGTGGGAATTCTATGAAAACAACAACAACAACAGCCAATTCTCACAAGACTCGAAATCGGAATAATTTCACTCATGTCACAATGAACAAAACTTCAGAATTGCGAGCGGCACTTCATGCGAGACATCATCATCACTCAGTGAATAAGAAATCCAGTTCCGTGTCTAAAACTGAGAGTGGAAGAACCACAACAACAATAACAACAAAAGACGAGATAAATATTCCTTCTTCAACGGGACAAGAGGGAATGTTTTATGATCTTAATAATACAAATATGAATATGAATACAAATGAAAGAATTGGAGCAATTGGAGGAGAAAAACAAACTAAAAAGGAGAAATTGGGTTCTAAAAGTAAATTGAGTAAGGTTGGTGAAGGGAAATCAAAATTGACAAAACGACGAGCCAAGAAACGAATTGGAAGTGCCACAGCATCACCTAAACAAGGAGCTTCTGCCACACCATCCACACATCTTAGCAACAAAACCGCTGATAATAATATTCCTCCGTCTCTCTTAAAAGCACTCTAAATTATAAACTCGAATTATGAGATATTTAATGGTGACGAATGACGATCTCAAATTTCAAATGCATATGAATGAATGAATGAAAGAAAATGGCTGATTTTCAATTCTCTACTACGAATACGAAAATGATGATACTGATGAAATGGTGTAGTTTGTAGTTGCAAATTTGGAAGTGGTACACAATTGTTTTTATCAGCAATGCTAAAAACCAAAAATTGAATACAATATTTTGCTCATAATAATATATTGACAAATATCAAGTAGAAAATCAAAGTCACATGTGATAAAAAATTCATCAGCTTCTTTTTACAATCATATATTGAATATTATGAAAAATTAAATTTAAGTGCACATAATACAAACCCAAAAAAAAGAACCCAAAATTTTAGCATATTATTTGCATCTGGTTTTCTTTTCTTTTCTTTAAAATTTTGTGCAATAATTTCTGATTTTTCAACACTTCAAAATCCATACTAAATACTAATGCACATGCAAACATATTATAGCAAAAACAATGAAATTGAAATTAAACTCTGCATGTACAATTCTTTGAATCTATATTGTCAACATGACAAAAAAAACTACCCAGAAAACAAGAGATCTAAATTCTGAACAACTAATAAAAGAAATACCAGATACCAGACACAAAACCCAACAACAGCCTCCGTCCTACGCAAAAAATTCCGCTTTTCTTTTTTTCTTGAATTTTGCATCTAGATATTTACAATGTGTACACTGAGTGTACACTTCCTAGACTTCCTAGAGTCGATTGTGAGATGAAAAAAATATAAATGAGTCAAGAGGAAGAGTCGGGTAAGTCGGATTGCGATTTTTTTTCTATTGTATATTTTACTTTTTATTTTGTGTATACAGTATACACAACTTGATCTGTATTCTGTATTCTGTGTGCCATCACTACACACTACACACTTGTACTATTTCAATGTACATAATAATATGTCAGTCATGATAACGTAATACTTTGATCTGAGACAACGTACAACGTATCTACAAATAATGGGATGAATGGAAAATGGAAAAATGAATGTACCATCATACATATGAGAAATTCTCATGTGTAACACTAAAAAGTATAGAATACTAAGAAACGAACTACACATTACAAAGATGACGACAGCCATAAATATACAAGTTAATTCACAAATGGTCTCTATATTTAATTTTGTATAGCTTTTACATAAGAAATAGGCTATTTTTACAGGGATTTGTAATTTTTACAATAGGAAGTAGTAGGCAGCACAGTTTATGTTTATTGAAAAATCCACACTTTTGATCCTTCACTTCATTTTCCTTTAGTTTGGAATTAGGACTTTAGGTTTATACTTTACACTAGATATAATATAATTTATCAAAGTATCAGTACATAATATATATACTTATCAGTGATCATAAATCACAAATCCAAAATTCAAGCTCTTCCTTTTCTGCATATTAAATGATTAAAAAAACTGGGAATACATACATGTACTTTTTGAGTCAGAAATCAGAAATGAAGAATTGGGAGTTCTCGTAACCCATTTTAATCTACAAAAATATGTACACGTATACTATTACACAGTCTCATTCAAATGTAATACTTATATAATATGTAATTTTCCGAAAGAGAGAAATTCATTCATTTGTTTGTAGTGAATTTCTTTTGCATAACATATTATATATTACTTATGCTATAATCTATAATGTATGGGAATTATCATTTATCCTTTGTATGTGCTATAATATGCACTCCTTTATTCTTCCTTTCTCCATTGAATGTGCATTCAATAATGATGATAATAATACTATGTACACTGTACACACACAGCCTACCCTGCAAATGCACAGTTGTGAGGCTGTGTGGTATCGTGAATGTGAAAGAGTGAGGAAAACTGAACAGTCTGACTGTGAGTAGGATCAGTTCATTGCGGCTAGTTCATGAAGAAAGATCTCTCGCCGTCTTCTCTCCACTCATTTCTATCCATGTGCTTCGAGCTTCGAAATTCTTCTCGTATTGAAACTTAAAACTGCCGAATTTTCCCTTGTCTTCATGATAAAAGTTCACTACAATATAATATTAAATATCATCTATTAAGAAAAATAAAATATTACATAAAAGGAATTTCTATCGATTACTAATTATTACTGCTGTGAATATTACATTTTGCTTTAAATTAGGGTTAATTTGTGAACAGTTCATGTCCAGAGTTTGCGTGTATATTGTGTCAAATAAATAACTTGAGACAAAGAATTGACTGTGCTTATTAAATTAAATCTTGTGCATTGAGTTTAGCCCTGAAGAAAATACAGCTCAACTTTCTCGGTAAGTAAATATGATTGAATTTCTACTCTCTGTATTAAATAGCATAAACATTTTTGGTTTATAGTTATTCTACTGTGTACTGGAAATTTGTTTTTGTAAAATTATGAAACATTTCACATGTGTACAATTTCCACTACACAGTACACATGTCAAAAATACACACGCTATGTATAGCTGCTTTTGGTGTTCCTTTTCGTTGGAATGTCAAATTCGACCATGGACCTTGATGTAAATAAAGGTTGACTGCTACTTTATTAACTATTAAGTTGAGTAGTTTTATAGGTGTTTGTTCACAACTACTGACAACTGACAATACTTACTACAATCTATTTACTATTTATACCACGTTTCTCCATTCTCTTGATTCTCAACTATAATATGGTACTGTGATACTATGCTGGAGTTTATTTCTGCTTCTGTAATTGAGATTTATTATGATTACTTTTATTATTCAAATTCTAATTATAGTGAACACAACAATCGTAATGATGTGCAGTTTGCAGTTTCATTATAATTTCATTTATTACACTGTCGCTCCTTTTGATCTACTAGGTAATAGAAGCTAAAATATATATATACATAGAAGCTACAACACTTTAAACTTTGAAGTACAAAGGTTTACGATTTACATGTGTCATGTGTGACATTTACACTACACTAAGTTCTTAGCTCTTCTTTCTTCTAGATTTTACATGTTACTTACAAACTACAAACTTTAGTATAATACAGATTACATTTTATATTTGTGTTCAAAGTTTACGGCCATTCATTAATACAGTTGACAACATTCCATTCCCAATTACAATGCACAATATTGCAATAACAAACAGCATTAAGCATTAACTACTATGTAACAGTGCAGAAAATATTTGTACGAGTTGTGTGGGGGTTTACGATTCCTGTTTATAGCTTATAGTGTTTAGTTGTAAATAATAAATAATAATAAAACCACATAATATTATACAACATGAAACATAAAGAATAAATTATGTATTATGCATTATGTAATGTGTAATACACTGGTGCTTGGGTACATTTTAGATTTTAGAGCAGTCTTTTAAATTTCAAACAAAATACCATGTGAAATGTGCACTGTATAATGTGTAATAAATGACACTACTCAGCAAATGAGCAACTTGTTTTAAAATGGCTGTAGAGAATCTCATAGTTCATACTTGTCCTAAAAATGTACTAAAAGTTAACAATTTATGACGAGGAAGTATAATACAAACACCGAGAACCGAGATATTATTAGATATCATAAATAGTAATATGTAATATTATGCTTTGTGTACAGTTTCTACTTTTTACTTTTTACGCATGTATATAATAGTTGTGAGCCGATCTGAGAACAGAAAACAGAGTAGTAAGTAATAATTTGATGAGCACATGTTCACAAAGAAAGGGGGACTCTTATTGCAACCTACCGTGGCCGTGTCTATGAATAATAAGGCTGATTATTAATTCTCACAATAACAAATAATAAATGAGCTCATAGCTCGTGTACTCATGTACTTATGTGTATTACAAATTCATGATGTTTCTTATAAATTATAAAACAAGCTTTTTATACAAGTGAATCTGTCTCTACTCCAGTCCAGTTTCTAGCCCTCTACAAAAAAAGGAAAAAAATACTAGACACTAGATACTATAAACATGAAGAATGAAGAATGACTACTGACAGAAAATGTAGAGGAAGCCTTAAATATAAAAAACATGTATGAAAGATGAAAGATGAAAGAGAAAGATGGAAGAATGGGTGAATTGGAGAAGTCGTCATTTTGGACATTGGACATTGGAGCTATATTTAAAGAGCAGAGACAAGTTTGATTTATGTAGAAATCCAGAATCGAGTCATACCTACAGTGATAATAATAATAATAATAATTATTATTCGTGTTTAAGTGCTTTGAGTCCCAAAAGTAATTTGTATTCTTTTTCTGTAGAGTTTTGAAGTTTGAAGTTTGAAGTGGCTTACATAACTTTTTATGGAATATTAAGGATTTTTTATAGGTAGATAATATGTGATTATGGAAGAATTATATTCATATTCTAATGTCGGTAGTTGGCTCGCGTTATACATTATACATGATAAAAGATAAAAGATGTACAATAATGTATAGAGTATAGAGTGACTGTCGACTGTCGGCAAAGTCAACAGTATTGAATACAAAAGAATGGAAATTATAGGAGCGAAAGGAAAAGAAAAGAAGACGAGAGAGGAGAGATGACGGGAGAAAAGAAAAACATGAGGGACAGTGAAATTCAGTACACAGTATGAAAGTGCGGCATGAATTTTAACACAACTACTAAATAAATAGATGCAGAGAAATTTCTAGAAAGAAAAGAGAGAGGAGAACGTGAGAATTGAGAATGACTTGAATTATGAATTATGAATACAATACAGAATAAGAAATACATTGTACAATGCACTGTGAACTGTAATATAAATGTGTGTAATACGATTTATATTACGATTTTGTATTAAGTTCAATTAGAACGTATAATGCTGTTATTATTATGGAATTATAATTTTTTATGGGCTGTTTTCTATTTTTCACCTTTTCTTCATTTTCTCTTTGGTTCTGTATCGTGCATCGTTTGTACATTCTTCTTCTAATCCAATCGTAATCCAGTCCAGTCGTAATTTCATTCAGTTTGTGGTTTGAGATTTGAGGGATGAAAAGATAATGGAAGACTCAAAATTACTTTGATTCCGTTTCTCTGTAGCTTAGGATCCACTATAAAAAAAGAGTAAATTATCACGAGTATAAAGTATCACACGTGTTATTAGATATTATATGGACATTTTCATGCCGATTCATTCATTCATTCATTCATAATTCGACCTGGAAATTTGAGTGTTGGATGTGGATTTGGATTTTTTCTACTCATAATTACATTATTCGTGCGTAAGGACGTGCTACAAGCTTACAAGTTTTAGTTCCAAGTTTTGGATTTTGAACAGTCAACAGTTGCTGTTCATTGTTGTGCTTAGCATTCATCACTCGACACTGAACACTCAACACATATTCAGTGCTAAGTATTCAAATATTGCTCCAGGTCTTCTTGTTTGTCTATCTACCATAAATCTTGAGACTGTAGAGTTGAGAGCGTCTCTTATTATAAGCACAGAGTACAAAGTACAGAGTTGTGTGTTGTGGGGAAAGAGATGAAGAGATGAGATGTAAAATACTGAACAGAGTACAGACTATATCTTTACTTACAGAATTGGAAGAACACGAATGTAGAATACAGGGAATAGGGAGTGAAGTACAAAGTAAGTATGAAGTGTAAGCCTACCCCAATAACTTACCAGACTCTTCACCACAGCTGAGTTGACGAGAATCCAGAGAATTGAATCGAATTGAAATTGATTGTGCTCTCTCCTCCACTCTCAACTCTATTACTTTCTACATACACGTTCTACACACTACACACAAGTGACTCAAGTATTATTTGAAGTCTGGAGTTAAGGGATTCGTTATTCCTTCATGAGAAAAAATGAGCAAGAGTTGGGGAAAAAAGAGAGTGTGTAGGAATAACTAAACTAAATTCACTCAATTCCTAGCTCCACATACAACCTACAGTGTACATTGTACATTTTACATGCTGTAAGCCATGGATTCAGCTCAGTCCAACTGTACTCTGTGTCTCTGTCCCCGGTACATTGTAGATTGTAGATACTTTAGAGTCTCATAATCCATAATAACAGTCGTTAAATGAATGATAATCGTAGACACTGTAAACTGTAAGTAAATTGCTGTGTACACACAACATTATTCATTATTCAACATAAAAGATATTCTACAAAATTATTTGTCATATGTCATATTTTCTGCTCTTAAATTAGTCTCGTAATTTCATGTTTCATGTTTAATGTATAGGTTACAGAATACAGTATAGAGAATAGAGGTAATTTTATTAGAAATATCTACACACAAACACACATTGGACACTAAAAAACTGGAGCTATATCTGTATATGTAACATGTAACATGCATTCAAATAACTTTGTTACTCTGTATTCTGTATAATATAATACTAAAGAGAATAATAATAATTATTATTAGGTATTTCAAGCATGGGTATATAAATGGAAAAAATTGATACTTGTAACTTTTGTTACCAATGAAAAATCTACAGCGGTAAAAAAAAGGAAGGGAGAGAACAAAGACATTGAAACATTGTACAGCTGGATACTGGATACAAAATACAAAATAATCAATTATGCTCACTCTTGAGCTTTGAGTTTTGAGTCTCAAAAAGGCCGGAAAACTCGGTACCCTGTTTTCGGCACATGTACGTAAGCACATGCAGCATCCACCTATAACCTATCTATGAGTATTAAGTATAACTTCATTTCGTATCAAATTTGAACTCTGCTGGAACTCTCATAGTAAATGGTAAATGATGAGCTAGCATTTAGGATATAAGAGAAGTGGAAAATGTGAAATGTGAAAAGTGTCAAATCATTCTCTAATTTTCTCTTTTGTTTAAAAACCACCTACATTTTTTTGTAGCTTCACCCAAGCTGTAACAATATAGATTTTTGGATTCTGTAAAATGTAAAATTGAACCAAACCTTGCACAAAAATGTTATATAATATCAACAGTCAACAGTATTTTGAACTCTTTAGTCGTAATCTGTGATAATTGCTCCACTTCCGGCTTGACAAAAATTACTACACCAAATACCAAATGTAGATGTAGAATGTAGAATGAATTAAGTAGTAGGTAGAACTTTTATTTTGATTACTTATTGATTCTTTTTATATTTACTTTGTACTTTTTGTACACGTGTATCCAGCATCAAACATTAAAAGTCAAAGAGGCATTTGTTATTTGTTGTTTGTTGCACATTGTTCATTTATGATTTGACTGTACTGACTACCGAATACCGAACCTTGATTGAACATTGAACATTGAATACTGAGCATTGAATATTGAGCATTGAACCTTGTTGATGAGATTTACTTGTTGTTCATTTTTCTCGGAATTTGAACCATTTGTTATTCCTTCATCATGTATTTTGTCTTCCTCCTTCCTCGTTCAATCAATCTCGTTGGTCGTTGGTCTTATTTTTCTACACCCATAAGTTTCAAGAGTAGATTGTATTCTATAACTAGATGAAATATCTGAAGTCTAATGTCTAATAATATAATGAATAATAAAAATCATACTGTACGATGTACAGGAATCCATAAAGTAAAAGGTACAGAAAACAGAAACTGTGATAGTAAATAGTAAATAATACTTGTGTGTAGTGTGCAGTTTGTAGTTCGTGCAGTATAAAGTGTAAAGTAAGTAAAAAGTAAAGTATTGGATTATCCTCCTTACAAATCAAAACATGATGCACATGTTACGTCAACATGAAGGAGCACTTCAATTTATATGAATAAATGTACATGTGATGAACATAAAATAGTGAACATTGAACATGGTTGTAATTTACAGTTTACAGTTGAATACGATTTTCTATTGGTACTTTGAGTTTTGAGTCTTTGAGGAGTTGTGAAAAGTGGGAACGTGTTAATTCGATATTTTTTTACATGGCTCTAGATTCTAGATTCTAGATTCTAGAATCTAGAATATAGAATCTAGAAGAGCTGATGCCAAAAACAAAACTCAGAGTTTCCTTTACATCTCATTCTCTTCTTCTCTTTTTCTTCTTCTTCCTGTATTTATTTCCAACTGATTCCATGCACCATGCAGTCTGCTAGAGTCTCTGCTCTAATATTGATTACATCGTAAGTGGGCTTATTTTATTGTTAAATTTCTAAGGTCTGTACTTTGTTCCTGTCAGTTCTGTCTAGTGTCTTGTGCATTGTGTACAAATCATTAGGAATATTTTGTTTACTTGTGCCTTTTGCCTACAAATTACAAATTATAAGTTACAAGTTACAAATGCACATTTGTTTTCAATACCAAATAAAACAAATGTCTACTGGCTTCAGAATTCAGAATACACTTGTCGTAGTAGATTTGCATGGAATTCGGAATTCGGAGTCTAGAATTCCAAAGCCAATGTCATTTGTCATTCGGTATTGTACACACACGAGATGGAAAGTATTCATGATCCAGTATCCATTATCCATGCTAAATGCTAATAAATAGAAATGTCACAACTACAACTTACAATTCACAGTCCGCAGTCCACAATCCACAATGTGCGTAGTTTTTTTATTGTCAGGAATTTATTGGGCTGATAACGTCGAATTTTGACCATACACGGAATTATATAGGAATTAGGAACACGAAACGCTTAAATGAGTACATGAAACATGAAGCTTGAAACACCAAGTGTTCTTGGACACAGTGGTCAATTATATGCCCAAATTGAACGAATTTCTTGCACATTCTAAAATTGACTCGAGTCAACTTTGTCCATGAACATTGGATACTGGACACTGGATAATTGTCGATTGTCAGTGTCCAATGTCCAATGTCAATTTACATTCTACATTCTGGGCTAAATAATTTGGGATTTGGAATTTAGACTGTGAAAATCTACAGATGCAGGACGCATGCGGAAGTTGAAAAGTTAGAGACAATCACAAGCAGACGAAGGAAGAGCATGACAACCTTTTTTAGTTTTTTTGACCATGGTATTCTACAAGCTATGGGATTTTCTCAGACTGGAATTTAATGGATTAGCTTAAAAAAGTAAAGTAAAAAAGTATTTAAGCTGCACGCATCACCCATCACAAATTAGACCTTAAGCATCGCACATTGTCCATTGTACAAGAATGATCATTAATGACTAATACAGAATACAGAATAAAAAATGTTTCATGTACACCCAGTCCCGGTCACATCTTCCGTTTTTCCTTTCTCGGCCACATGCATTTCCACCCTGTTTTTTGCATAGAATCTAGAATCTAGAGCACGACTCTATCTTGAATCTTGAATCTTAGTACTGTCAATGCCAATGCCACAACGTCAACGCCAGCGTCAATATATGGCAGGAGTTTTTATTACTAGTTTGTAGTTTTATGTTGATGTTCACGTTGATGTTCATGTTGAAGTTATGTGATTGTGGATTGTGGATGGGTGAAGAGCGAAGAGTTTGTCCATTTTCCGTCTTTTTTTCGTTCACTTTATTTGGCTCGTAAAACGTCTTCCGCTACTTCCAAAGTCGGCTGAGTATCTCCTGCTGTTTCTGACTCTGGAATCTGGAATCTGGAACATGGAATTATTGTATTTGTTCTCCACGGAAGGTTGTTCATTGTACAATGTACATTGTACATATATCAACATGTTGAATTTTAGACTCTTACAGTCCTTTTATAGGGCAGAGTACAGGAAAGTAAGTTAAGTACAGTGGAGTCTGGAGTATGGACAAATGCATTTATGCTGTACTTGTTCTTATACAAACATAAAGCATACCATAGGAATCACGGATTACGGATTATGGACATTCACGTACATTCACGTAAATACCACATACATGTAGGATACAAAGCGTGTGCATGTTTGTAAGATCCACTTTTTGTCCGACTTTGAGGAGACGAACAAAATCGATGGCCTGATTCTGAATTTGGAAGCTCAATTTTGTCCATGAAAGTCAAAGAGAGAGAGAGGACAAAGTGGAATACTCTTTTTTTTACCATCCTATTTAGATGTAGATTGGAGATTGTAGATGTACAAGTACAAGAATATGTAATATGCAATACACATATCTAATATCTAGTGCAAAAAATCGTAGTACAATGGCCAATCTTGTGTTATTATTGCATGTGCAAATTCGCAAAGCAAATAGCCACACACAATAAGTACACACTAAAAAGTACATGGTAAAAGCTACACAACATCCTACGTGCATAAAAGTATTGCATGCTTGCATCGCTCAGTTCTCAGTTCACAATCCCCATAATCCACACGGTACTTACTTGTGCTTTTACTTTTACTGTTGCTCCGTTGCTCGTCCTTTTCCCTGCACGAATTTAACTATATATCATATGATTGCATTTTCTAATGCAAAAAGTCATGCAACTACAAACTACAACCTACGACCTAAACATATACAATTTACAGCAATTTCATTAAACTGAATTATTGGCAAAGCCTAAAATCTTGTTAATTAGTGTACAGTGTAAAATGTAGAATAAGAGTGTGGAATTTAGAGTTGTCCTCGGTTCACTTTTCCCATGCATGTTGGAATTCAGTGGACATTATATTCTTGAAATAGATTGCATTTTATATTTTAGTATCTTGTATCTTGTACATGTATTGACAATTGACAAGTTTATTTTTTATTTGTCAATCAGCTCACGTACTGCGTACTGCACTGCACGTAATTTTCATACAGTTTCTTTAACTATTATTATTTTATTATATGGAGTTTTGATAGGTTTGTAGTTTCGTAGTTTCTAGTTTCTGGAGAATTCATATTCGTATCTTTTGAATTTTCTATTTTACAGTCATCGTCAATTGCCAATTGTCATCATAACAGTTTGCAATGATTATTTGCCAACTTTTCTCATGATACTAACTGCAATAGTGTGGGAAATGGAAAATGGGAAATGGGGAAAGAATCCCAAAGAAAATAACGGTTACGATTACGATTATGATGAGCGTCTGTCGTTTGCAATTTGCAATGTGCAATATGTGCAATGATCCAGTTTTACGAAGCCTGCAGAGTGCAATACAGAAAACAGGGAAGAGGGAAGAGTAAATAGTAAATAGTAAATAGTAAACGATAAACGACAAGAGATGAGCGGGGGAGTTTGGAGTTTTAAATAGCTCAATAAAAAATAAGCACAAATGTTATGAGTGTGAATCATATGAATTATCTACAGCCTACAATGCATTCTGCATGTACATTGTACATTGTACATGTATTGCATCTGCATTTAGTTTGTTTGTTTACACACGCTCATATTTATAAATGAACTCATCTGCCATCCGTGAGTTGCGAGTCATCATTGCCATTCAGTCAGTTTTCAGTTTTCAGTCCAGATGAAGTGATCATCTTTTTACTTTTTCCGCTTACGCGTCATTTGGCTGTGGCTTTGGATTTGTAATTTGCAAGTTTTTGCACTTCCTTTTAGATTTGCAGTGTTGAGTGTTGCACTTTAAATTACAAAATGCAAATGCAATGTTCGCAAATGCTCGAGTAAGATGACAAATGACAAATGCAAAATGCAAATGTTGATGTCGTGGGTGTTCAGTAGTTATTCAAAACCATCAGTAGTTATCATCACCACCTTCAATAGAAATTCAGATGTGCATTTTAGATTTTAGATTGTGGATGTGACGACTGATGACTGATGACTGATGACTAAAACCGAGTATGAGTATTTTACACGATTTGCAAGTTTCAATGCCGTTTTAAATATAGCTCAAAACTCTCAACTGTTCATTTTTTATCACAAGTCATGAGTTTAACGTACATATAATTTTAATAAAATGTGCCACAGTCAAAGTATAAATCACTCTCAATTTCAATTTTTAATTCGTGAGATTGTTCATCTGGGTGGAGATGGCTTTGACCATTGACTGTACAATGTACAATGTACGAATCATGAAAAATCATAAAAAAAGTACCCAAAGTAATGCAAAGAAAATCTGAGACTGAAACGGAGGGTGACATCATTTTGTGACAGAAATCAGTGAACAGCATGAAAATCTTGTTTTCTACTTGCAAATTGTATATATTATTATATGCAAAAGATTGAAGATTAAAGTTGCATTTTTATCTTTGTCTTTTGTGTACAAAGATTAATTAAGACGGTCTATTTTTTGGACATTCGAGGATTTGCTAGCTTTGTAGATACTTGTGCAATTATTTTTTATTATACATATTGGTAAAACAGATGACCATGTACCATGTACTATGTACTGTGAGTTGTGAGACAGCATATTATTATGAGATATTATGTTATGAATTATGAGTGATGTGTGTGATGCACATTACATCCTAATATCAAATTTGGTATACCCATGCCCTCTCATGATATGATATTATATATTATTATGATACATGATACTTTTGCTGTGTGCAATTTTCCTCCCGATGACATTACACATTAAGTATATCAATTCTGATATGAAATGATGAGTGGTTTTGTCATTTATCCGGTTTCTGTTTTCTGTTTTTTATGTTTTCGTTCGTCTCAAGTCTCAAGTCTCAAATCTCAACTTGAATTTGATTATGACTCGAGACTCTAGAATCTGGAATATGGAATTGAACGTGAATCATGTTTGAAATGTTTGATGTGTAAAAAAGATAAAAAGATAGATAACCAAGGAAAAAGAAAAAAGCTACTGAAGAGACCAGGTTTTGCATTTTGCACAGTTGAAAAAAAGAGGACAGATCAATTTGTTCTCATTGTGAATTCTGAACGTATTAATTATCTCAATATTTTGATACAGATCTTTCGCTCAATTTCACTTGAGGATTCAGAGTTCAGAATGCAGATTCAGACAGCTGACACTTGACAAATTTAATGATTAATGATTGATAGAATATACTTTTGTCATGTTCTGTATTCTATACATTGTACAATGTACATTTTACAGCTGTCAAGCTACTTGTTACAACTACAAACTATATAAACTTGTTTAGACCATTTCTTTTTTACATGAGTTTCAGGTCTTTAAGTCTCAAGTCTCAAGGTACTTGCAATTGACAGCTACAATTTTCCCAACTCTTTTTTTCGTCCTGCTCTGTGGTCAACAGTCAATAGTCAGCCTGTCATTCTTTTTTTTTGGTTGAATCTTTTTTCCTTATCAAGTTTTAAATTTTAATCAAACTTAAAACTGCCCGTATTTTTTTAAAGTTTTTTATTCACATATGTTACCATTCACCATTACATCATTTATGATCTTTTGTCTGTAATACGAGAAGCGAGAAACGAGCTACTCGTTGAAGTCTGAATTATAACGATAACGATGTAGATGTAGATGTAATTGATGATGAATAGTGAACGGTGATAATGCGGTTGATCCCCCGGAATTACCCACAGAAAATAAACAAAGAGCATGAGCTCTCCAAACTCCATGTTCAAATCTCAAAACAATGCAATTTATTATGCAGTTTGTATTTTATACTATGATATTAAACCATAAGTATCTGTTACATATCTTTTATCTTTGCTGCACAAGACAAAAGCTACAAGATATAAGATACAAAAAGAAGAAAGAGTGAGCAAAAAACTGTTAACATGCCATGCTCAAGCTTCTTGACTTTATAGTTACTTGACCTTTGCTCCTGCATCCTGCATCCTGCATCTCCATCTCTCCTTTTCCTTCCAGAGGAACATGACAAGACAATAGGACTTTAAATAATCAGTATTCAGTATTTAGTATGCAGTATGCATGTGTTTATTTTAAATATGTTCCTACGTGTACGAATCATCATGGAAATGATGAAGAGTGAAGGTGGTCCAGAGTCCAGAGACTCCAGTGTACAAAACTCAAAACTCCTTCACTCATGACGTTTGTATTGTATATTGTAATAATAAATAATAATGCAAGTCTCTCTCTCATTCGACATTCGACACACTAAACTCTTGTATTGTAAATTGTAATTATTGATATTAGAGACACGAGATGACGAGAGAGAGAAAAATAAAAAAAGTGTTATGAAAACCCTCTGCCTGTTTTATTCTGTTTTCTATTTCGTATTTTCTATGCTGCTTGCTGCTCTTTTCCCTTTCCCTTTTTTACTTTGAGTATTCAACAGAAAACACTGGATACAAGATACAAGATATTATGACGAGAGGCGAGAGTTGAGAGTGGAGATGACAATATTCCGTGCGTCAGCGAGCATGCATTTTTCACATTTAAATTTACATTACACTGTTTAGAGTATGGAGCATGGAGTACGGAGATACATCAAAGTACCTAATAATAATAATAATCATCATCGTGTAACATGATCGGAAATACAAGATACAAAATAGTGTACATGTTACATGTACAAACTAGAAACTAGAAACTGGGGAAATAAATAATAATGTGAAACTTATTCCTTATGTATATATTATGTTGTGTTTTGTGTGGTACTTGGTTTTGGTTTGGTTTTTGTACGATGTAAGATGTAACGGGTGAGAGAGAGAGAGAGAGAATGAGGGAGTGCAAGTGCATCATTATGAACGATTTCCTCGGCTTTTTTGGGCCGTGCCGTCCGTGGCTGACGCTCATCGTCATCGGTGTCCAAAAAAGTGTATCATATAATATATTTTCTATGTTAATAATCACAGAGCGAAAAGGGGAGCGAGGAGCGAAATGGATGCGAGTGAACAACGAAGAATGAAGAATGAAGAGGGAATAGTGAATGTGAATGAGTCAGTCATATATATGTAGAATGTAGAATGTGGAATAAACTGCATAAGAAATAAGAACAAGGAAAGTGTACGAGATAATTTAGACACATTAGATTTAATGAGGAGGTCCGATTGGAGATTGGACCTCAGTCCGACCTCATGCTTCAATCCTCAATCCTCAATTCATGATCCTCAAGTATATTGTGGAGATACTTAAATTAAATTTACATGGACAAAAACTAGATCCTACATCAACCAATAACTAAATCAACTATCAACTAACATCCCTCACAAGAGAGAGAATGATGGGACAAGAAAAATAGAACAAAGCGAGTTTTTACTGCCACAAATACACAAATGCTGTGCATGGTGAGAAAAAGAAGGGACGAATACAATGAAAAGCTCGTCATCCTCATCTTCATCTTGTCTTATTCATTTGCATAATACATAAAACTTCAAATTTGACATTTATTATCATTGACTATTGACTGGCTTGACTTTAGTTTGATCTGATCTATTTTCTATTCTGATCTGCTCTGGATTCAGAATTAAGAATTCAGACTATTGTTTATTTTTATGCATAAAAAAGATGGCGAGGTTTTTTACTTGGCGGATTTAGATTTATTTTAAACTCCAAAAGTCTCAAAGGTCAAAGGTATGAAAAAATCAGCGTGAGATCAGCAAAGTCAGATTTCTTCTCTCCTCTCAAGCAAACTTTCATTGAGGTAGAAGGATAAATTTTGGATTTGGAGTATCCTTTATCCAGTTCAGCTATCGGTGTGTATTTAAAACTACACTGTGCAGAGAACAATTAATTGGAATCTATTTTTAAAATACAATTTTAACTAGAAAAAAGCATTGCGTCATGTAATCATTCATCCGCTTTGCTGTTGTTTCTTTTCTTTTGCCGTTTGTCTCTGGTCTAAAGTACCGTTTGGGCTTTTATAAATTGTAAATCGTAATCAGTGTTTTTGTATCAAATCCCAAAGTGTAAAAAATTGTGCAGACTACAGACTACACACAAAAAAAGAAAAAAGAGAGTGAGTAATGAACAACTTTTGCCACCTACGCCAATTCCGGCTCTTTACAGTTTACTCTTTACTTTTAAAACATTCTCTATTCTGTACAGTTTGTAGAACATGACAAGTTGGTGTTTGATCTTTGTATTTATTTGATGACATGGTATGATGAGTTCAGTCGGCTGTCTCATCTCGTCTCATCTCATTTCGACTTCTTATAAAAATGTCTTTTTCTTTTTTGCATACATATATACTTAATAAAGTATAATATAAATATTAAATATACAAAAACACCCTCGTGGGTCTATTTCGTATTTAGTATTTAGTATAAAATATAAAATAACATAAAAATTACTCACCAAGCTGGTTTTTGTTCGTCTGCACCTTTGCCTTTGCCTTTGATTTGAATTTTGAATTGAACATTGTATATTGTATACAGATTCAAAATTCAAATTCGTCATGTATCATGTAAAAAGAATGAAGGAGAGCAGAGAAGAGAGAGAACAGAAAACTGTTGATCTTTGAGTGTGCAATTCCCTTTTCCTTATACATGTAAATGTAAATGTTAAATGTTCTGTCTCATGTCTGTGTTTATTATAAATGCAGCCACATGAACTCAAACTCCAAGTCGAATTCGACTTTGAATTGGAATACAAACTACAAAACTACAAAGTACAAAGTACATGTGTATGATGCAATTGACTACACCTATTTATGTGCATGTAGAATGTAGAATGTAGAATAAAGATCCAAGAAGAAGGAGAAGGAGAGAAGACTGAATTATTTATAAATGAGGCATGTGCATCCACAAAGACCAAAGAACCCACCAGAATTCAAAACCAGAAACCAGACTAAAGCCCAGACAGAAATACAAAATACATAACAAATAACAACAAAGACCGCTTGATCAAAAAAAAATCCTGTACCTTGATTTACATGAACGATGCAACAGTTTTATATTATGTGATTTTTAACTTTTATTTATAATTTATAATTAGCTTCCAGATTATAAAATGTACACAGTATTTATATATGTGTATAATGTAGAATTAGTCATGGCTCAATGCTCAATTTAATTTATTCCACTGACTCATTTCCTTTAAATATATTTAAATATATCTAAATAATGCATCACCATTTTCAATTTTCAAGTCTGTATACCTAAATAATGTTTATGTTGATTTTTCCATTTTGATGGTTCTTCTACCTTCTACCACAAGAAAAGTATCAAAAGCATTATTATTTATTATAATAATTATTTGTAATTATTCAATAATACTTTTGATGAACTTTTATAGTTTTTGACCATATTTATTTATTTATGAAAAAATACAAAGTACAAAATTAAACAGGTTGATTGTTGAACCTTAAAACTTGAAACGGTGTAATTGCACATGGCTCAAAAATGTTGCTATTTGATATCAGATATAAAATATCAAATACAGATATCAGATATCACAATTCGCCATAACTCATACGTAATTCGTATTCATTAAAATTTAAAATGATGGTGAGTGTCAATGTCAAAAATGGCAACTTCAGGTAGGAAGAAGATAAAAAAATAGACATAAACAACATTACTCACTTTTCACGATCTATCTCGATTCTCTATTCTCTAGCTCTTTCTCTCTTCTGTTTATTTCTGGGCTTGGCATTTGCACCAAAATCTAAAGTCTAAACTTGTAGCTTGTAGCATATGCCGTTTTCCTTTTGCCATACCAGATACCAGACCAAAGATTGATTCTGATTCTGACTCATGTAATCATGTGATTTGCTCCTTTTCTGCATTTCCTTTTCTATACAATATATTTTATAGATTTATACTTGTAACTTGTAACTCGTAGATCATGTATCACTGAAGAAGAAGACGAGGAAAGAAAATTCCCTCAAGCTCAGATACAATGTGTATAATGTGTAATCCCATAATTACAAGAAACACAAGTGGGAAGAATCTTTCATAAATAGTCATAAAAATCCTCCAATTCTTCATACCATTTGTCATGTAATATCTCTACTCATTCCTTGCTTTTTTATCTGCTGTCTGCTGTATTGTTAACTTTTATACTTGAACTTGACCATCAGTGACAACTTTTTCTCGTCTATAAATTACCTTTTATCTTTTATCATTAATTATTCGTAATTCGTAATTCGTGTAGAATTCATGCACAGTATAAAGTAAATATAAAACAAACTAAAAAACATGGATAAAGAATAAAAATGCACAACTCCGTTTTGAGCTTTGAGCTTAGAGTTTTGAATTAAAATTTACAAGTTAGAAACCCAATACTTCATGATTCATGATACGAAATTCGAATACCGAATACCGAATACATACATTTAATAAAAACCAAAAAACCAATATGTTCAACATTCAACACTCAATATAATACTCATGTTGATTACAACTCGTAAATTTGAGATAGAAAAAAAAGAAAAAACTACAATGTACAATTTTTTGTGTGTACACTGTACACTGTACATAAATATAAAAAAAGTATTTGGAAAGATATTCTTTTTCCATTCCATTCACTACGAATACAAATACAATGATATGTTGATTTTGATTTTGATCAGGCTCGTTCGTGAGTTCTCATTAATAAGAAAGAACTCACATGTACAAAACATTGTACATAGTACATAAATGTGTACTACAAGAATAGGGGAGAAAAGCATCTTTGTATTTGTTATTTTGAATTTTGTGTACAACTACAAACCAAATTGTTTGTAGTTTATGTACAATGTGTAAAGTACGAGAAGAAAAAGTAATAGAAAGAGAGAGAGAGAGAGAGGCGACACGTGAGAAATACACATAATATATCGATCTACATACTACATGCTACATACAAAATACAGTCTACACAGAGTAAAAAATAAATGACGAAGGATTTATCTTACAAATTTTTCCTCTTACTTTTTTTCCAGTGTACAAAAACCCTCATCATCACCATCGTTTATCGTCATATCATATTTTTTATGCTTTGTTATGAATACAAAATACATAAAAATGATGATGCGTCGTCGATTCTTGATTCTTGATACAGCACGCATTTCACACATTAAAAGATATGGACGGTTATAATTTCTCTCCTCTCTTTCTCTTTCTTCTCTCTTTCATCCAAAAACTAACCAGTCTCTCACACCAAAACCGATAAAATAAAATACAATGAGCATTTAAAACACTTTTTACTCACACATGCCAAATGCACAATGCCTCATGTACAGTGTACACAAACTAGAAATTCTCATATTTGTAATTTGTAGTGGAAAATGACACAATAAAAATAAAAAAGTTATCATAAAAAGTGCGACTCATGGAAAATGAAACCTCCAGTCCGGTCACCAGTTTCAATTAAAAACAAAGTACAAGTGTGTGACGATTATTGTAATTTAATTACAAGATAGAATTTCTTGATGGATATTTAGTATTTAATATTTAACTTGTCCAGTCTCCGGTCCAGTAAAACAGTTAAACAATGCCCTTGAGCAATTTTATACGAGATAGCAGAAGAATATTGTAAATTATTGTAAATTACAAACAATAAATAGTAAATATTATTCTGTATTAACGTGTTTTCATGTGGGTAAATGATGGAGAAAGATTGAGAGTTGGTTTTGTTGGTTGTTGGTCGTTGGTCGCCTGCTGGTATTTAATGGACTCCTTCAGTCAGTCCACTTGACTCGAGTTGAGTGTAGTTCAGTCTCCTGTTGAGAGTTGAGACACTGCTTGTTCATCTTCTTCTTCTTCTTCTTCTCCGTGATACTTGAACAAAGACTGTGGTCTGGTCTGGTCAGAGTAAACAAAAAGAGTACTCCATTTCCATTAGAAAATTGAATTATACATGCTAAATATTCATTATTCCTGTGTAATAGTTATTACATTAGATATATTAGATACTAGATTAAATACTTACAAGCATTAATGTCATGTTCTCTCCAAATATTGTTTTAACTATCCCGTTTTACACACACACTTCAGTTCCATTATTATTTATTTATGTGTGTTATTATGGACGGTGGATTATGGATGAGGTGAGTTCCGTGTATTTAAATGTCTCGTCTTTTTGAACAATAAAAAAACAACAGCGGACACGAAACATGAAGTATTCATGTATTAATGTTTATTCTGCGTATGTATAATGGAAAATGGAAAGCAATTACAATTAGAATAATAATTATGAATTATCATTGTCATTGTCATTTTTGGCCATTACTTTTGCAAGGATGAATGAGCTAAAAATTAATTCCAGATAAATAACATGATTTGCTTAATGAATTGGATTGGATTGGCAAATCAGAGATCAGCTGAGAGCTCAGAAAAGTTATCTCTATTTTTCTTTACTCTTTCTTATTTAGACATCTTCATCCTAAATCATACATCGTACTTACATTATAGAACTTTGAACTGTGTGCTGTGTTTGTGTAAAAAGGAGTCATTAAACTTAAACTACCTAGTAAAAAAAGGTGCGTAAATCCTAAAAAGTTCCTCTTGTTACTCGTTAATGGATCTGTCGAACGAATGAGCGAATGAACGAATGAACGAATGAATGGATGGACGAATAAATGAATGAATGAAAACATTCAACATTGAAAGTTGAACATGTGTGCACTATCTATTATCTGTGCATTAAAATACATTATACATTGTAAATGGAGGAAAAAAGACATAGACTACACAAGACACAAGACAGAAAACACAGCGTGTTGGATGAAATAATAGAATTTCCCATAAATAGGAATAATGAGACACGAGACGAAAGAGAAAGAGAAAAGGAGAGCAAGAGAGAAGAGTTTTTCCATTTCCATCTCCATCTCATGGTGTGATCTTCTTCTTGTTGTTGCTCTCGTTTGTCTCAATGTGTCCATTCCATTTAGTATCACATGCATCATACCTTTTGCATTATCAATACCAAAGAAAAGAGATTCCTCTTTGTCTTCTTTGTACAATAGAAAGGAAAATGGAGCTATAGAAAAGACATAAAGTGCGTGTGTGCGTAAAAAGTAAAAATATGATGTGTAATGTGTACATTTCCTGTTATCTTTATACTTTATACACATGAACATTGGACATGTATAATCTATATGGATCCTCGAATCTCACATTTCAATCCTCCTACACTTTTTCACCATATGTCTACAATATACATGTGTGTAGATTGTGAATTGACTGGTCAGGTCGGTACAGAATATACAGAATGAATGTGTCTGTTTTACTGCATCTGATCAGTTGTAGATTGTAGATTGTATAATGTACAATAAATGTGAAATCCACAGGGGAAATCAATGACTCTGTCTGCTTGTCTTGCTATTGGTATTAGTATCAGTAGTGGTATTAGCATAAGCATTAGAATTAGAATTAGTCGTCGCTATATATTGTGCACTATGTATTATACGATAATGTATAATGTATAAGCAGACAAAAGAGAAGGAGAGGAGAAAAAGACACCCGTCCCGTGAACTTTATGACCCTCTCAACACCTACGCAGGATAAAAAGAGACAAGAACACCGTTTCTTCCTTCGTCTTCCTCAGTCCTCAGCATGACGAATTCTCCCCCTTTTCAATGAAAATCCATAGAGTTCTCTCTTGATCTTATCTATTATCTCTGTCTCTCCTGTCTCTTTGGTGTTTGGTGTTTGGTGTTGGGAGATGAGACATGAGACTGAATGTGGGCTTGAGGCTCTGCACTCTACACTCTACGTTCTAGACTCGAGCTACTTGATTTGATCCCAAATGAATGAAGATCAAACCTCTAGTATCGCGTATCGCGTATCGTGTGTACATCCAATAATCTGAAAAATAGGTGCGTTGTGCCTTGTAAATATCTGTATGCTGTATTCTGTATCCTTATCTCGTGTAATATATCTTGTCCATCTTCGTCACCCTCACTCAGTCTCACCCTCATCATCTCACCACCAACACAAACAGAAAGAGAGATGAAACTGCTGAACATGTAAATGCACTTGTAACGACTTTAATATCAAATAATTCCTCAGCTCACGCAATACGCAATATGAAATAATGAAAAGCTGCACAATCTTGATCATAACAAAATAATAATAATAATAATGATGATGGACCTCTTTCTGCAGTTTTTTAATTTGATATCGTTGTTTGTCATGTGTGTCGTGTGTCATATCTGTAGCTGTATTTGGTTTTGGCTTTCTGTTTAGTTTGGTGTTTGGAGTTTGGAGGAGGATAAACAAGATTTTAATACATTTGTCTCTATAATTTTCTTGTACTCTTTTACGTTGAACTTGTGACTGCGAGTCTGTGAGTATGAGCCTATAAAATGGAAAATGGATATGGAAAAACTGTGCTCATTTTCATAATAATTTCCTTTTCCTCCAAATGGTATTAAATATTAAATAGTAATATAATTTGCATATATAGTGCGTGTTGATTTGATACGGGATGACAACTGTGCGGATGATTGAACCATGAAAAAGGACATCCTCATTCCTCATCCGCGTCACAATGGAACTTGTAATAAAGTTGCACTACTGTGTTACACCGGTCAACAAAATACAAAATGCACTCAAACTCGTAGTAGAATTCCAACGGCTTTTGCTTTATATTCTTTTGTAATACTAAAAGATAAAAGAAGTATGTTGTGCAAAAATTAAGTAAAATATACTCTTTACTCTTTGAGGTAGTAAAAAAGGAAACTTGTCGTTAGTTTCTATGCTTGTTTTGATGTTTGACTTTGTCTCATGTGATTTCGGAGCTTCAAAGTTCAAAGTGCAAACTGCAAAAACTAAAAACGCTCAATTTTCCAACACTTTGTTTGCCACTTTCCATTTTGCAAAACAGAAAAGTGTGACTTGGAGAAATTTCAATTTCAATTAGAGGGATATGCAAATCCTAATGACTGCTGACAAGGTAGACAACTGGCATAATTTATTAGCTATTAGCTGCTAATAAGAATGTGCTAATGAGACGCGGACTAACACTACAACAGACACCAATCAGCACCATCATCATCTTTCTCTCTCTCTTTTATCTTGTATTACAACATTGCAAATTGTAATACAACCCACAAAGCTGTGACTTTGTTGTAATGATTATTGTAATAATTACAATTACAATTGTCTAGTTGTCTGGTTGTGCGTACTCTTTACTCTTTACTCATTACTCAGCAAGTATCTCAAGTATCATGTAAATGCAAATAGTGTGTGTTCGGGCTCATTATTTATTATTTATACAACCAACTACAAATGGTCTAATCAAAAAGAATCCTCCTCATGTATCATAATACTAATGCATTATAGATACAGCTCATAGCTTTTTAAGTAAACAGATTCTCATAAAGCTAAAATATCATGTACAAACGCATTGAATGTTGAATATTGAACACGTGTTCCCACTTCTTTCTTGTAGATTGTAAAATCATAGTCATTAGAAATTAGATTTGGCTCATCCGTATCCGTAGATTTGCCGATTCTCGTATAAATTACGTGTACGGTGTCCATAATGTTTAATGTTTACCACCAGGACAGACAGGAAAAACCAAACACGAAACAAGTCTGACTCCACACTCCACATGTTTTACATTCCAAATTTTACAGGATCATAATCCGCGAATATGTATTCTGAAATGCTAATTTAAGTACATAAATGTTCAAGTTGTGCATAAAATGAGCAATGTACTTGTTCTTGTACTTGAGAATATTTGAGTAGATCGCGAAACAGATCATTTTCAACATTCAGTTTTCTATCCCTTTTGTTGTCTGTTGTCTTTTTGTCTTGTTTGCTCATCTTTCAGCTTTAAGTACAGAAGAAGTTATTATTATTATTATTATGTAACACAGAGTATCTTGTTTTGTTTAGTATTTTGCAATTTGTCCTACGGTACAAAATACAAAATATCATTCTGAATGCTTTGTACTTTGTACTAGTAATTAGTAGAGCTGCTTGGTGTTGGTGAAATAACCTTTACGTATGCTAAATTAGCATTGCTAATGTATAATGAGTATAATGTACTTTAGCATTTAGTATTTTAAGGATGATGACTACATCAATAAAAGTTATACAGTGCTCAAAACTCAAAATCCAAAGAGCCAAACAGCCCACGCACAAAACTACAGTCATAAAAACAATAATAACAAGGATGAGGATGACGATGATCATGTCTCGTTTGGTTTTCTAATAATATAATCATCATAAAAAATAAAACATGAGGACAGTCAAGAGTCAAGAGTAGACAGTAGACAGTCACACATGGTAACAATTATGTAAACTGGTCCGGAAATGGGTCACTCTTAACTCTTACACAGTCACACACTGTACACTAAATACTAAATATACACATTAAATTATTGCAACTTGTAATTGAAATGTGATGTGCCTGCTGGATTTTATTTTTCCTGTTTTCCTCGTTTCTTCTTGACAAATCTAAACATTGTAATTTAATTTTAACTTTGATTCCTTTGGATTTCTACTTTCTACTGTTTTGACTGTTGACTGTGGGTAAGTGAAAATTTGGAAATCAACATACAAAATAAAAAATACAGATAATTGAAAATATCAGTGTTCTAAATTCTTGTAATTGAATTACTATCAAACCCTCAGAAATGGTTTTCTCATTGCGGAAAAAGAGTTGTTAACATTTGCTACTTAATATAAAATGTTAGAAGTTAGAAGTTGCAAATGAACAATATGTTACATGTTACACCAAATTGAATTTGTTTATTAATTCGCAAATAATTTTCTACTTCATTATACACAATTCAAAATTTAGATTTCAACTTTATTTCAATTTGTTTTACTCTGAAAATTATTAGCTGTGGGCTGTAGGCAATTTTAATTTTAGAGACATTTGACATTTGACAAGTAAATAACGAGATGATTTCAAATCTCAAATCTCAACTTTTCAACGGCTGGTTTGCAATTCCCAAGTTTTGAAACAAAGTGAGAAGGAAATATGAAATACAAAATAATATAGAGTGAGTCTTTAGTATTTAGTATTTTTATGGTTGAGTGAAAATTGAAAATTAAAGTTTTGAGGCAAATTATTTCAATTAAATCACATGTGTAACTGTCACAGAGTTGTATAGTGTTAGATGTTAGATTATGAGAGAGGGTGGGCCGATTGCCGATTGTACTGAATGAACTTTGGTAATGTAGCGTGCCGTGTGCCGTGCGCTGTTTAAAGTTTAAATGTAACAGTGTGTTGTGTGTTTTGGGTTGTGGGTACGGATTACGATTAGGGATGTGTGAGATATGGATGAAGAGAACGGTTGAGCTCTGAGCAATTTGGAATGATTTGTGACTCGTTCCATCTAAATCTAATGTCGGAGGTTCTTCTTCAAATTCAGCAAACAGATAGTCACATTCACACAAATAACCCGGAATCTGCAAATATAATCTTCCGTCTTCCGTCTTCAGCCTTCAGTATCAAAATCGTGGCATAGAAAATACACATGTAAATTTGTGAGATACAGTCTACAGTTTCAGAGGAGCTTTAATAGTGTTGACTTTCCGTTTGTTGTCCTCTTTGTTCCTTGTGGTTTGGAGTTTGGAGTTTGGAGTTGGGAGTCAAATGAGAGTCCGATTTCAACTTCTACAGCTCGGAGCTCAGAGGCCTCGTGAGGAAACACTTTGATTTAATTAAAATGAATGATTAATCTCCGCACTTCATCTTCCTCTGAATGCTATGTAAACATTTAGTGTGCTTTTACATTACACAAAACACACATTGGCGTTTTTGCGTACCTGTGTTTAGTGTGTACCGTAGAGAAGGCTAATACTGTACATCAACGTAAAAGTTTCCACTTTATTTGTAAATAATTTCGGCATGTGAAAAGCTAGCTAACTGAGGATTGGTAGTATTTTTGAACAGATGTTTGCTCATATACTGGCACCAAGAAATCGAATTTTGGCCATCGCGTTTAATTACAATTATCTAAAACGTGAGTC